>JAFBJQ010040694.1:237942-349074 GCA_016785345.1 Trinectes maculatus
TTGTCAGTCTGGGAGGAAAAAGAAAAAAAAAACAAAACAAACCATGCCAGCTTTTCTTGAAATGTTGTTAACATCTCTTCCTGTGTATCCCCAGATGTTGCTTCCTGGGTAGGTTTTATGTGAGGCGAGGGCCAAACAGTGTGCAATCAGCAGCTATTTAAACAGCGGTTTCACAGCGGTGTGAGTTTGAATGGTGATGAGTCATCATCCAGGCCGCCGCTCAGAGTCTGGCATCGGGCCCTGCTTCAGGTTCACTCGATCTGTGTGAATTTATAAAGTTAAAACCTGAGGGTTGCAGGATCGAAGCTGCCATTTGTCCAACGCGAGGGTTCGATCCTCCTGGGTTCTGAGGACTCTGCGATCTCTCGGACTCAAAACTCCGCTTGAAAGTGAATCAACTCAAAAGCGCATGACGCCCCCAGCTTAAAGCGTGGCTGTTTATCTGCAGTGACTGAGGAAGTGATGCAATGTTTCTCACATGTGTGTGGTGATGGATTACAGCAAAAGGATGTTTGAAATGCTGATGAGCTGCAGCACTGCAATATTCTTTTTTTTTTATTAAGAGAGAAACTTAAAATAATGAAGCATAAATTTTTGTGAGGCAGAAAAACAGCTTTTTGTCCAGGAACCTGCAGCCATGTTGTTTTAGATAAAGGATGGTTGTTTTGTGCGTTTCCATGTGTTTGCATCCTTCTCTCTCTCTCTCTTTATCTTCCTCTGACCCGTGTGTGACCTCTGACCTTTTGCTTTGTCCATATGTGTCAGAGCGAGGATCAGTCACAGCGGGTCCGTGAAGTTGAGCATTTACATGACAGTCTACACAATCACCTATGTCATTCTCTTCATCTACGAGGCAGAGGTAAACACAACACAACACTACACACACATTACCCACACTGCACTATGTTTAACGCCTGGGCTGCGAGGGCGTGATTATTTACATTACCAATTAACACAATTTTTCAATTTTTTTAATTTAAGTTTATTCTGCAGTGATAAAATAGAGAAAAAGTTGATTCGTTTGCCATTTTATTCAAATACTTGATAGTTTATTGTGAAAATTCATACTTAAAATGTGATAATCACTTGCTACATAAGAAATATTTGGTGATTGCAGCTTAAAAGATTTGCTTCTTTAATCGCATATTATGAACATTAAATTGACCTTAAACATTAAATCGATTAAACTATCTGGAGATGTCAGTTTGGCTGCTCCTGAATGATCGCCGGCATTTTCCTCTTAATCGTCCAAGATTAATCAGATAATTGGGGTAAATAAGTGACTAATCATTCATTGCTGAATAATCAGCAGTAAAGTAAATGAGTGGCTGCTCTAATTTTCATGCACATCAAATTGCCGTCTGCACACAGTCGCTGAAAGCAAACTCTACTGCAGTGACTTGTGACTCGTCAATATAAACTCATATCCCAACGAGTGAAACTCAAACGCTTTGAAGTCTCAGATGTGACTGAAGATCTGTGACTGAATTGTGATGACAAGTCTGAGTGCGAGATTTTTGATTGACAGTGTTGGACACACTATCTGCACCACTTCCTGCTTTCATCTGCTGCATCACATCCATATTCACAGAAAAAAGTTTGGGCCTGCAGATCAATGTGAGAGCTTTTTCTGCCAAGTCGCCGAAATTTCACTGAGGCATTGATTATTATGAATATTTTATACAGAAACTCATTGATGATTGATACATTATGTACCCTGTCCTCCTCCTAACTATAAAAAAACAACATGTCGCTGTATTTGTAAATCTTAAATCCCAGAATAGTTTGAGACGTTTTCCTTCAACAGGAAAGTTTGAGTTATTGATCAGTGTTGTGTGAGACGCGTCTTCATCCTGCCTGAAGACGGGAAGAGATTTCACCAACTACGATGTCGATGCGTAGCGGCTTATAAATTAATAACACATTTGGTGCGTTACAGTTCCTCTGCACGCTGCAGCATCTTCAGCTCAGTCATAATAATGATGGTACATTAGGGACCGTGGGTTATAGTCTTTGAATTCAGCATGGTAATGACCCAGTGGGAATAGTGCAGCGGAAGCATCTGTGCTATATTTAATGCAGGAACCTATAGCCATCTCTCACGCTGCAATATGTGGATCTGAAGCTGTGTAATTTATCTGCTGCCTGCCCTCTTACATGGTCCCCGCTATTAAAGAGCTCAGAACTCAGGGGAGCTGCTAAAAATAAGGCAAACTAGGTTAGCGATGGAAGTGAAACTCCCTGGCATTGGCCAAGCTCTGGTTGCCTGGTTGGATCCCGAGAAGCTCCGCACCGAGTCGTCAGACCCCCATGCATTATGCAGCGGGAGTAACCCTGTATGACCAGCGCTCCCCCAGTCACCGGACTGTGAAATGCAATCCAGCGTCCGCAGATGCAAACACACATGCGCCACACACCCACGAACCAGCGGCCTAGTTGTGGAGAATAAGTGTCAGTGTCAGAAGAAGCTACGAGCTGTGTTTTGGCTCGGTGATCGCAGCTGAACCGTGAACCATCCATCTTGGTAATAAGGGCGCAGGCTGCGACGTGAAGCCGAGCAAATAGACACATCATTTCTACTGTCTGGGAGGGTTTTTTTTTTCATTTATATGTGTGTATTTAATTTGGCATAACTTCTCGCATCCTTGCGGCAGTTCTTTGACCCAGGTGAGGTGCTGTACGCCTACGACAGCCCCGCAGGTTACGGGCTGATGGGCCTGCAGCTGCTGGCCTACGTGTGGTTCTGCTACGCCGTGCTCGTCTCTCTGAAACACTACCCGGAGAAACAGCCATTCTACGTCCCTTTCTTCACCACATACACACTATGGTGAGATGTGCGCCACCCCACACCCCCCCTCGTACCCCCACCCTCTCTCCAAATAGCTGCTAATCACAGCACCTCAGCCAGACGTCGCTGAAGTAGAAACATATGCATTTCTCCATTTGAGGATTCTTCAATTTGAATAATTTATGCTGCTTTGTAAAAAAAAAAAAAAAAAGTGCACTAGATAACTGACGCTTTTGCAGCCGTGGAGTGAAAAGTCGACTTTTACACTAAGCTTCTACAACAAGGCTGAGCCCAGCCTGTATGTGCTTCAGCTCACACTATAGACGCTATCACGCTGCAATGCAAATATCTATTTTTACTTCTAATAGACTGAATTTATGCTGCCATCTACTGTATGTGTGCAAAGTAGATTAAAGACTGCCCCTCTGCACAGTGTAGAAGAGCATGTGCTTAAATGAAGAATAGAATCTAATATTATCTGAGTATTGCCTTCATTGCAACAACTATTTCCTGCCTCATTATCTACACCTCTCATATCCTCCCATATGTATCTATCTGTGCACTGTACATCGGATTCTCCTTTATCCGACTACCATTTGAACTCGATCCTCTTTTTTTTTGTTTCCTTTTTAATTTTTTTTTTTTTTTTTTAACCCCACATTGTGATTTTAAATCTACTCACTCACCTTCCCCAGGTTTTTCGCAGTGCCTGTTATGGCTCTGATCGCCAACTACGGGATTCCCCGCTGGGCCCGGGAGAAGATCGTCAACGGCATTCAGCTGGGCATCCACCTCTATGCTCACATCGTCTTCCTGGTTCGTATCGCACACACCGACACCGACACACGCGGGCGCCCGCTTGCACTTCTGCATAGTTCACATCATTCAGGAGTGATTATTGCCGCTGTCAGTCATACATTATTCACCATCTCTGAGTCATAAACGCCTCATGCTGATTGTCTCCTCCACACATCATTATCTAGCACCTTCGACTCATTGTTCTTTATTAAGGGACGATACCGCTCATGGAAATCATATTTTATGTTCCTGCTCAGTGCTGATGTACTCTGATGCTGTAGATTATCCATGTGCGTACAATCGGAAATCACCTTTTTATCCCTTTGGCCCCACAGGTTATCACACGGCCCTCAGCAGCCAATAAAAACTTCCCCTATCACGTTCGGACATCCCAGATCGGGATCCTGCTGTCCAGTCCCAAAGGGGGAGAGGGGACGGAGAGTTTCCCTCATCACGCGTATGGAAATAGCTCCTTCCTGGGAGATTCACAACCTAACTTTACCGAGCTCTTCTCCATCCAATCAGTGAGTTGCACCTCAGTGTTTCTGTATGCACGATTGCAATCCCGAATTTACACCGTTGTTTGTAGCAAGAACTGAGAACTATATTTCTCATGTTATAAAAATGTGTGTATTCAGTTAGTTTCAAACCCACCGCTGTCTCATCTAACAAAGCCACAGGTTGGAAGCTATCAGCGTACCAATATGTTTTAGGGGGATTTTTTTAATAGTTATTAGTGTTTTGGTTGAATTTTTCATCTCTCTCCGTGGGCGTCAGGTGAGTGATTCAGGTGATGAATTGTCTTGAACTTTCATATCTGTGCAAATTGCTTTTTGAAAAGTGGAATGAGTGACAGCGGATGATCTCTGTATTATTCAGCTACGCTAACACAACATGCTGAAACCAGCATGCGTCATATAGCATGAAGGTTTCATTGCAAATACAGGGGGTCCTCGAGTTACGTCGGTCGCGAATTACGTCCTTTTCGTGGTTACGACACATCTCCCGTGAACTTCCTTGTTTCGGCTTAAGCGGTTTGCCCCGTAAATACGTACAGACTTCACACGGGAACTAGTTGGTGAGCGCTCTCTCTGTCTCTCAGCGCAGCGGCAGCCGGTAAGGAGATGCACACGGACACAGATGCGTTCGGGATCGTGGCGATACCATAGGTTTATTCACAACACAGGGTCTACACGGTTGATAACAGAAATCTAAAGGAAAAGCTCATTACACTCGCAATGTCAACCCCTACGGTGTGTCAAGAGGGACAAGAGGGACAAAAGGCAATTCACCATAATAAACTCTTATTTTAGCGTGGTGTTATAGTGACATCTGGTGGCACAATGTATGCACAATGGCACAATGAATGTATGGTCCGACTTACGTCGAAATTCGGTTTCGACACATTCTCAAGAATGGATCTCCGACGTAACTCGAGGACCCCCTGTAGTTGGCAGAAAATGGTCACAAAATCACTGCTTTCAAAAACCACTCCAACAAGAAGTACTTTTACCAGATAAAAGACTTAAAAACTTTCAAACAAATTAAATTTATGAAGCTGCAGGTCAGTAGTAAATTAACCAAAATATAATAAATTACACGCAGAGAAGGAAAGTACAAGTTTTTATTTTAGGTTTGGAAAAAAAAAAGTTTCTTCCGCTGCTCCTGAGCCATTATGTGATTTATAACGTGGTCCTGGTAAATCGATTCTGGAAATGGAAGTCAGTGTGAAGCAGTGGTTATGTGCTCCTTCCTCTCGGCTCCTGTTAGAAATCAGGCCGCCTAATTGATGTATTTTCTGGAGACTTCTAATTGGACGACGCTGGCCTGAGCAGGCTGCTTAAAAAAGTCTAATAAAACAGCGTAATTTTAATCTTGGCCGTTCGTCTTCCTCTTTGTTGTCGAACACTGTTCTCTGGCTGCTGTGTTTTGAAGTGGAGGAAATGTCGTTGCAGTTGATGACTTGCTCTGACACACTGGGTCTATTAGACCGGGGTTATTTGGTGAGAGAACCCAGTCAATCTCTGGTCTTATTGTTTTCGCAGAAATTGGCCCGCAGGGCGACTTCTGTGGTTATCTCAGCCGGCTTTGTGCAATAATGTGGTCTGAGGCCAAATTGAAAAATGTCAAATAAAGCAAATGTATTGTTTGCTTTCCTGAGATGGGCGAGATTTGAAAAAGATGAGTGCGACCTAGACCAAAGGGCAGACACACAGTTTAATTCAAAGCAAGATGCAATTAAAAACTGAACTCGTTAGTAAAGTGTTGGTTTTACATATTTTAAGTTTAGACTGTAAAGTTTAGAAAGTTGAAACACATCTGATTGCTTTGAAGGTCAGTTTGAATTGGGCAATTAGAAATGTTGATCAAAAATTTGTGAAAGACCTCTACATTCATGATTAATTAATGTCCTTCATAACAGGTGGGTCTAACAGGTGGGTCGATATGTAAAAGGTTATGTTTTGTTAGTGGAACATAAATGAACCAGTTGAATCCTGGAGGTCAGGAAACCCAGCGCCTGTGCTATTTGACCCCGACCTCTATAACCGTGGCAGTGGGTGATGAATAGTGTGGTGTAAACAAGGTCCCAGTTTGAGGCCAGGTCAACTCATGTCCTATATTCTGTGGCTCAGAGCAGGTCACATGTTCAAAACTATCATGTTCCTTCTTCCAGGACCCAGTTAAGACAGTGGAGGAGACGGTGGCCTGTAAAGGGCCAGAAGTGCTGAGGAACAGCGAGCAGAAGATCATCACCACTGCGGCTGACTTGACGTCGATATTGCCCCCACCTCCGATACCCCCCCGCCCGGCCACGCGCTCACCCCCGCTGCCGCCCCGGCTCCCCTCCTTCACCGAATATTTCAGCATGCAGAGTGGAGGCGGAGCAGGGTTCGGGGCGAAAGCATGAGATGGAGAGAAGGTCAGGACAGAGGGAGATGAGAGGAGGCGTTGAGGGGATGGACAGATTTGACAATACAATAGGAAATCGGGGGGTGTCATCTTATAAAGATAAAAAGGGAACGCCAAAACTTGTTTGGAGATTTAAAGCATAAAGAAGAGAAATAACCCGAAACATGAATTCCTGAACGTTAGGTAACCTTGTCACCTGTGAATGGAAACAACCCGCAGGAGGGCGGGAGGGAGGGGAAATGGCTGTGAGATAGGAGCGCTGCGCTTGTTAAAGAATAAAGAAGCAATAAATATTTGATGCTGACCAGTAAAATGCACACGGGGAGAAAGATGACAAAGTGGATGTAGCCAGAGCAATAGAACGAAAGCTGTGCACCATGCGGAAATCAACCGGATTCTCAAAATGCTTTTATTCAAAAATGTATGAGGCGCTGATGGCGTGCGTGCCTGGAAGAACCTGTACATAGCTAAAACAGCAGAGAGAGCTACCACTATATATAGTTTTATTTCAAAAGAGGAAATATATTCTCATGTTCCCCCTCCACCCCCCCATCATTAAATCCTAGTTGGTGCTGTGACCGTCAAAAAATCCCATTCAACTCCAATTATCAAATTCAAGTTTCAAGGGGGAAAAAAAAGAGCCTTTTTTATGTTTGTTACATTTTGATAAAGCATAGATATTTACTCTGTATGGAGTTGGCTGGGTTAATTTCTATTCGAATAGGCCTTTATTTCAGCTGTTTATTCTGGTTTGATATGCTGATGTGTAAATGTAAAATGTCACGTTTCCTGTGGGCACTTCTCGGTACTCGTAAAACAAGCATGTTCGTATTGTGTTTTCCTGTTCAAAAAGCTGATATATGTATTCCAAGTGATAGACAGACAATATTCGCTTATTGTGTGTATTGAAATCTAGACTTTTTGTATAAATACATACAATAGGCTTCAGTATATTTTTGACAGCATAAATTCTGTTATTATTCCAAACATAACATGATTGTGCTGTCTGAAACAAAATGAAAACAAATGGTCGACTATTTTGATTTGAGTGGGCGTGCGGAATATGCCTGCTCAAAAGTATAAATTCCGTGTGTGTGGACGTTGGTGAATGTATTGATGCAATACAGCACAAGGACAAGGATGATTTTCAAGTGAACCGAATACTGCAGTACACCTTGATCGAACTTTCTTCAGCCTACATCTACAACACGTCCATGATAACAGAGCGGGAGGCTTTTGTTTTGTTTGTTTGTTGTTTTTTTTGTTTTTTTACACAACCTCACCCGTCTAGTACCTGGAACATGAATATACTGCGTACGTCCGCTTTTCGCATTTGAATGTTCAAACTATATGAAAAGCTGAACAAACATTTCTCTTAACATTTAGTGAAGACACAAAGAAGAAAGACGCCTTGTTCGATGAACTGTGAAAACACGGTGTACATTTTGTCTGTCCTGCATGGAGCACTTTAATGTTCCCTGTCTTAGTCCATTTATTTGTGTTGATGTCACCTTATAGGACTGCTATGAAAACTGTACTCAACACATTTCACAACATTGATTAGTATTCCAGATGCATAGGCCTGTAAATAGTCCGAAAGGTGTTTAGACTTCTGAGGAGAACGCGGTGACATAATTCAACGTTCAGTTACTGACCTGAACTGAGTCGGTTTTATCGTGACTCGTTATTTTTTTCTGATTCATTAAATCGATGGGACTCGGCTAATAGTCCACAGATGTACCAGTGGAAATCTTGCTGTAATGGAGTACTTTAGGACTGTGGTGTGTAACTCGTGAGAGTGTAGTCAGAGGTGTAACTCAAAACTTGAATTAGAGCATTAGTCGTTATTTCTGATTACGTGTCCGGTGTTTATTTGGCTTGTCTGCCATTTTGTCTGCTGTTGCCTGATGCTACGGTTGCCATGACTCTACTGAACAGACACTGGAGGACATGACTTAACAGACGGATTCACTGATACTGTCGTCACTGATTCAACCTTGCAGATACTGACATTAAATTAATGCACTGGGGACATAAATAGATTATGTAAGCATGAAATAACACAGCACAGCTTTTAAGCTACTCAGAGCGATATGGTTAAGAGCACATCACTGAAGCACTGTTCAGATGCATTTTAATGGTGTCAAAAGACAATTCTAAATATGCTGTACATATACACTTTTTGCCAAAATAATAATAAAAAAAACATGGTTTTATTAGAAGCCTTGGTGGGGGTGTGTTATTTGGCACCGACATTAAGAAGTGAGAGTGTTTGTTTGTGTTTCACTTAGGACAAGGGCATGTATCCAGAGTAAATCTAATATCTGTAAATCATATTTAGAATCTGTTCTCATTAGAAGAGTCCATTAAAGTAGAACACCGCAGGGCCAGATGCCAGGCTGGTCACAATCTGATGGAGGCCGGCCTAATTATTTCACACTTGCTCGCGAGTATTCCATTCTGTGAAGTGCACAGTCACAACAATCTGTTGTTGTTTATCCCTGTTCTCCGCTAAGGGTCTAAATGTATGGCTTTCAGCCTAATACCTGCCACAAGGGGAAAAAAATAACTTCTTACACAGTGCGGTAATAAATTGTGGCATTTAGTTCATAAGTTATTTTGTGTTGAAGTGAAAAAAAATATCCCTTTTCCATTTAGTTTTTTCAAATTTATTGCAAGCCAATACCATATATACCGTCAATGCACTCATTGTTAATCTGCTTGATGTTGCGTTTTGATGAGGCTTGGCTTTTGGTTTTGTATTACGATAAAAAATTATATTGTTGTGTTTTCCATTACTTGTCCACCATAACAAAATAATGAAAAATGTGAACAAAACAGTGCAGCATAATAGATTTTAGTCCATTGCTTCAGTCTCTGCAGGCCACAAACCTCAAGTTATTTCAGTGGTTTATCCAGTACTGAAGATATGCCTGATGATTTTGCAGTTAACCATTGTTCCCTGTCCTCTCTGTATCCTTTCAGCAGCTGGTTGATGAGAGTCAGTTCATTCTTCTTTTTCACAGGGTAGAGAGGAGGGAAAGGGTTGCCTTTGTACTCCAGGACGGACATTTTCGCTCTGTCCAGGTTCTCTCTGTTGGGGATGCGTGCCATCCGTGTGTAATTACTGGAATGATTCTGAAAGCGTGGGGCAAGGACCTTGAAAAGCTTTGGAACCAGATCCTTCTCCTAAATACAGAAAAACAGCAAAATTAAAACTTAAACTAAAACTTGACTTAAAATAAGACAGCTAGCAATGACAAGAAGCTGGAAAGCTGCAGACACATACCGTCAGCCAAAAAGAGGCCATTTTCATTGCCTTCTCATCAGTGTCTCCCTTCTTGGCATAGTCAATAAGCTAGAAAAACAATACATGAAAATACAATTTAAAGAAGAGGAATTCAATATGATTTTTCTTCCTAAAAAAAAATCTTTTTGATTGTCAAACACTGTGTATACACACACACACATATATATATACAGTATATGTGTGTGTGTATATGTATTTGCCAAAATACATATACACATATATGTATATATATATGTATATATACATATATATATATATGTATACATACATACATATATATATATATATACATATACACACACACATATACACACACACATATACACACACAGCATGACATGAACTTATCCCATGTGACCAATTAGCTAATTAGCTTCTTAGCTAGCTGTTTAGCTTGTCACCTTTTCGGCGTAGACGCGGACTTCATCCGCTCTGGCCTGTGTGGTTTCGATCCTCTCGTGTCGGACCAGTCCCGTCAAAATGTTCCGCAGCATGTTGATCCGGGACTCCGGACCCAGACCCATCCTCCGGGCCACCCGGCCGTGGGAGATCAACATATGCAGCGTGAGGCGCATCTTGTCCGGTTCGATTCGCCTACGAAGGTCCGCGGCAAAGACAGGAAACTTCAGTACACCTGGTAGATTATCTTCAAGTGAGCCGTGTAACTTCTTTACACAAACAAAGTGAGGCGCACTTACCTTAGATTTAATAAAAACAAGTCCGAATGACAGGGTCGTCGCTTTTTGACATTGGTGGTGCGTCGGTGTATTGGTCCGACTTTGTCTTGGAACGAGCACAATAGTTCCGCTTTACTCGTTTTGCGCACAAGGTCAGAATCAATTCCTGAAGTAGTTCAGAGACACTGATTGGTGTAATATATATAAGTGCATTTTTTTTTTTGCACTGTGGTTTACAATACAGATGATAAAAAATAATGCTCAGTATGATTTTATTTCCTGAGGTGCCTGATAGCTATCTGTCTATTTACATGGCCTCAAAGTATTAATGTGATTTGTAATTTCAAAACTCACAACAGGCAGAGATACAGATTGATATATATAATTATAAATAAAATTTGAAAAATAAAAAGGTTGGCGTTGCACTTTTTGTTTTTGTTTTATTTTTTGTTTATCTCAGTTTCAGAGAGAGCTTTGCTGACACATAGTTTTATGTTGAAGAAGCAGATGCTGCAGGGGCCATGTTGGACCAGCATCAGTAAGTAGCCATGGTGCTCTGAAGCCAGTCTGTAAATATGCAGGCCTGATGCAAGAGGGAGGGACAATGCATGGAAAAGGTGAGTTGCAAACTTTTTGTCACATCAGAATTTGATCATATTTATGTCATGAAGGAGAAATGAATGATTGCTGTTGGACACTTTTCCTTTTTTTCTTCTTTTTTTTTTTTTTTTACCTTCGCATAGACACCAGGGTGATTTTTCTCTGCGCACCCAAAGCCCCAGGACACAACACCCTGCAGCTCACCGTTACAGACAACAGGACCACCAGAGTCACCCTGAGAGGACGGGAAGTCCGGTAAGTCGAACACAGACGAGCTCCATGCTTTGTGTGCTTTTTTGCAAAAACAAAGACACAAACCTGGCAGGAGTCCTTGCCTCCCTCCAGGTATCCAGCACAGAACATTGCCTCAGTGATCATGCCAGGGTAGGCGTTGTCACAGTCGTCATCAGACAGGATGGGGATGTCCAGGCACTGCAGCCTGTTACTGTCAGCGGCTAAAAGGATATGGAGGCACAGACCCAGGGATAAATAAGGCACTGACAACTGCACAATGAATAATGAAAGCTCAATACTGAGAGAATGTTTTGATGCTGACAGGAGCTCATGGTTACACCCCATCCAGATACTGTGCACATGGTGCCAGCTGGAGCACAGCTGCTGGGCAGAGCCACAGGTCGCACATACTGGTTGATGGTGGCAGGCTTGCTCAGCTTGATCAGCATGATGTCATTGTTAATTAGCCAGGACTCATAATTAGGGTGTGGAATCACACGGGCGGCAGGAATGATCTGCTCATTGCCATCCATGAACCAGCGGTTGTGATCGCCGAGGACGACGTCCATTTTGCTGAAAGCAGAAGCAGAGCCAGTGAATGAGCGTGTCGAAGGGGGCGTCCTGCGGGCGGCGTTTGAGGAGCACCCACGATTTGTAGCAGTGAGCGGCAGACACCACCCAGGTCTCGCTGACCAGGGAGCCGCCACAGAAGTGGTAGCCAGAGTTCAGGGACACCTGATGTGGCTGGGAATGAGGTGTGCACTCATGCCCTCCCACAATCTTGTCATCCTCTGTGGCACCTGGAAAAAAAAAACAGATTTATTTTTTATATTTTTGATTTCATCTCACGGTACATCCCATAGACGCCATACTGTGATGTTGACTGTACTGTAAACTTGTGCCATACGTACACACAGCTCCCACAAGCAGAACAAAGACCAGTGACCTCATGATTGGCTGACGCTAGACAGGGGCACAAAGATTTTCTTTGGCGCATGCTTGGTTTTTATTGAGAGCTTCACCTCACGCCAACTGTCGAGACACACCCCCGGTATTGCTGACCAATCAAAATCCACAAAAAGTGCTGATGCAAAAAAAATTTCTCGTCTCATTCACTAACAATTCTACTGAAGTTTGGTTTTCATAAATTTACTGGGGCTCATGTTGGAAGATTCCACTCACATGTTTTTCATGACGATTCAGCATGAAACTATGAATGTTATTGTTTTGATCCGTGGTTGTTTTGCTCGGCATTGTGTACAGTCCAATGTGTTTGGCACTGGTGCAATCAGCCAATCATCATTCAATCATCCTGGCCTTGATTTGGGCCCAGATGTAATGCCAGGTGGAGCCTTTCTCACAGTTGGATACGCTCTCAGTGAAAACTGCAGTAGTGGTATACTCTGTTTGTATATATTGTATATGCTTGCTAGTGAAACTGTTTCTGCCACGTTTATTTTCTCATCATTGCTAACATCAGCAGTTTATTGTGTAGTGCAGATATTCTTGTTGATCTGTTTTCCCTGCAGGGATGGTGTTTGCTCTGTGCGCAAATTGGCTTGACTTCATTTGAGACTCTCCGGGTAACGGACTGTTTGCAAAGTTGATTATATTTGACAGTGGTTTATGTAACTCTGACTCAAACTATTGGAAACTCGACATGGAAATTTTCAAACAATTGTGGCACCAGGTTATATATTGTTAGCATTTAAGTCACAAACTGTAACTCGAAAAGAATTTTAGTCACAGACTGCAAGACTTCACTGCACACATATTTATTTGTGTTAACGAAAATCACTTGTCTTCACACTGAATGCAACAAATTGTATAATTTCGTCTCCACAAAGTCATGGAAAGGTTTATTACTGGAACATTTGTTGTAGCTCTAACATAAGCTTGTTTTTGATTGCTATCTGAGGAATAGTCAATACTTTTAAGGTCGTAGATAAAAACTGATGTGTATTTATATTGTGTACCACAATGTGGGGAGATGGACAAAAAAATGAGGAGTGTAATTTGAAAGTCAAGTTGAAGGACTTTATTGATTGAGATGTTACATGACAGCAGATTATTCAAAACCCTACAACAATGCTGGAGTTCGAGTGATGAAAGAAGGCAGCAGAATTAGATGGTGGTTGTTGGATCATATCTAATAGCTGGCCATGGTATTCTGCAGCCAGTCAGTGAAGATGCAGACCTGTAAGTGAAGCCCAAACAAGGTTTGTTAGTCAATTAAAAATCCACATAAGTTCACTGTTAGTTGTAGAAAATATAGTTGTACCTTAGCGTAGACGCCAGGGCGGTTCCTCTCAGCACATCCATAGCCCCAGGACACAACACCCTGCAGGGCACCACTGCACACGACTGGGCCACCAGAGTCACCCTGATGGAGCGGGTCAATAATTAGTATTTAAAAAAGCAAACAATCATTTCAGTTTAGAACTGAGATACACAAGTGTTGTATAAAAAAGGTTTGCAAACTGCTTCTTGTTACACACCTGGCAAGAGTCCTTGCCTCCCTCGAGGTATCCAGCGCAGAACATGGCGTCGGTGATCATGCCAGGGTAGGAGTTTTCGCAGTCCCTGTCGGACAGGATGGGGATGTTCAGGCACTGCAGCTTGTTCCTGTCAGCAGCTGGGAAACAAAACAGAGTTATGGAAAGGTGGAGCTACATGGATTTAGATGTTGAGAAAGTACTTGAGGAGTTGTTACTCACTGGAGCTCATGGTGTTGCCCCAGCCAGAGACTGTGCACATGGTACCAGCGGGGGCACAGCTGCTGGGCAGAGCCACAGGCTGCACATTCCTGTTGAGGATGGCGGGCTCGCTCAGCTTGATCAGCATGATGTCATTGTCGATGGTGTAGGCGTTGTAGTTGGGGTGACGGATGACACGGGAGGAGCTGATGAACTGCTCGGTTTTCTCGTTGACCCCGATGTTGTGCTCGCCCAGACGCACCTCCACGCGTCTGGAATGGAGAGAGAGGAGAGCTGAGTTCCATCACGCTGATGAAAACACATGAATTCTTGCAATTAGTGCAAAACGTTGTCTCTATAATGGAGGTGACGAGACGTGACGTACGACTTGTAGCAGTGAGCGGCGGACACAACCCAGTTCGCGTTGACCAGGGAGCCTCCACAGAAGTGGTAGCCAGCGTTCAGGGAGACCTGATGGGGCTCGGAGTGGGGTGTGCACTCATACCCCCCGACGATCTTGTCGTCGTCCGTGGCAACTGAAAACGCATACAAGACTCAACCATTAACATCTATAATGAAATGATATTAGAATTCACTTATCTAAAACAAATGTATTCCAAGCAGAAATACAAATGCTTACAAGCAGCTCCGATGAGCAGAACGAAGACCAGAGACCTCATGGTTGCTGTTTGATCCTGTCGATGACAAGTTGAACATGAATACCTGGTTTATATAGAGAATTACTGCTCTCCTCTTCCTCTTGATCGTGCCTCCACCTTAACGTTTGACCAATTGGAGTCCTGGGAAAATAATTCTGGAAACCGGACAATCAAATATTTTGTGAACTATGTGTGTGTGTTCTTTTAAGGGGCATTTAAATGCACTTTTAAAGGGAGCATTGGGTAAACAATGCTTGGGATTCTGATATGTGTGTGTGTTTTTTTATTATTATGTAATATATATATATATATGTATAATATATATATATCACTTTTACCACTTTTGTTTAATTTCAGGACAATCGTGAAACTTTATTTTCCATCTGATATCTGTGCGTAGATAACCTTGACATGGTGGAGTTGGACTGTGAAGACACGGCAGCAGCTCTGCAGATGTCCTGGTTCACAAGCACAGTTGGGAAATGTGACGTTCACCTGAGCAACACCTACGTGTATTAAAATGTATTATTACCTATACGTGTCAATACTGTCATTAGCTAGAACTGAAAAAATTCAAATACACACACACACACACACGCACACATACACACACACTTACTGCAACTATACTTATGCTGTAAGTATAATTTAAACAACAGTGAAACTGATTACTGATCTGTAAATCATCAAAGTGATGATCTGAAAAATGCTTCGCCCAAAACAATTTCAAAATTAAATTTTTTTTTCAGCTTCAGCCCTCATATCTGAATCTTGTTTGTAGTTAATGGGTCCTGAGAAACACGCAGCTGTGAAATACTGTCTCCATACGCTTCTAAATATAGAGGTGTTTTTGTGTATTTGTGTAATCTGGCAGCACAGAACTTTAGCCACCTTTCACTAGCAGGTGGTGGATTAACTTTTTTGCCAAAAGAAGGAAGGCGAATGAATAAAAATAAAGATTGTTATAGCTAGAGATTTATTTTCAGATTTAATACTGCGAAAATACTATTTAAAAGATAAAACAAGCAAAATGCTCATTATACCACGTTGCATAGATAGATCATAGATCATGTCATGATTATTTCCTGATTATCATGTTGTGAAATGATAATTTCACAATGATGATAGTCAATGATAATAATGACTTTTTTTTCATTATTCTTAAAATTTCATGACTAAATTTCCCATTTCTACAGATAAATGATATCAGTCGCTCAACCCCAACATCCCACGGCACTGATTGGCTCCTCACTGACCAATGGAGACTGTCCGATTGTAGAGCGGCCCACCTGACTGTGGATAAAAACCTAGGACCCAGGTGGAGTACACTCATCAACAGGATCACACAGCAACCATGAGGTCTCTGGTCTTCGTTCTGCTCATCGGAGCCGCTTGTAAGTGTCCGCTTTTATACTTTGAAGAGACAAAGACATTTTATTTGTTAGGAATACAAGTGAATATCTAATTGTTTGCCAACGCATGTTTTCAGTTGCCACGGAGGACGACAAGATCGTCGGGGGGTATGAGTGCAAACCCTACTCCGAGCCCCATCAGGTCTCCCTGAACGCTGGCTACCACTTCTGTGGAGGCTCCCTGGTCAACGAGAACTGGGTTGTGTCCGCTGCTCACTGCTACAAGTCGTACGTCAGAAGTCGTATGTTTTGCACTAATTGCAAGAATTCATGTGTTTTCATCAGCGTGATGGAACTCAGCTCTCCTCTCTCTCCACTCCAGCCGCGTGGAGGTGCGTCTGGGCGAGCACAACATCAAGGTCAACGAGGGAACCGAGCAGTTCATCACCTCCTCCCGTGTCATCCGCCACCCCAACTACAGCTCCTACAACATCGACAATGACATCATGCTGATCAAGCTGAGCAAGCCCGCCACCCTCAACCAGTACGTGCAGCCTGTGGCTCTGCCCACCAGCTGTGCCCCCGCTGGTACCATGTGCCGAGTCTCTGGCTGGGGCAACACCATGAGCTCCAGTGAGTAACAACTCCTCAAGTACTTTCTCAACATCTAAATCCATGTAGCTCCACCTTTCTATAACTCTGTTTTGTTTCCCAGCTGCTGACAGGAACAAGCTGCAGTGCCTGAACATCCCCATCCTGTCCGACAGAGACTGCGAAAACTCCTACCCTGGCATGATCACCGACGCCATGTTCTGCGCTGGATACCTCGAGGGAGGCAAGGACTCTTGCCAGGTGTGTAACAAGAAGCAGTTTGCAAACCTTTTTTATACAACTATTGTGTATCTCAGTTCTACACTGAAATGATTGTTTGCTTTTTTAAATACTAATTATTTACCCTCTCCATCAGGGTGACTCTGGTGGCCCCGTTGTGTGCAACGGTGAGCTGCAGGGTGTTGTGTCCTGGGGCTATGGATGTGCTGAGAGGGACCACCCTGGCGTCTACGCTAAGGTACAACTATATTTTCTACAACTAACAGTGAACCTGCTTGAATATTAACTCATTTTGTGCATAACGAGTTCATTAATGGGGAATCAAACCTTGTTTTCTCTCCAATCTCAGGTGTGCATCTTCAATGACTGGCTGGAGAGGACCATGGCCACCTATTAAGTGCGATCCTGCGATCACCATTTAATCCTACTGCGACTGTTACATCCTTCTACCTCCATTACTGTTGTAGAGTTTTTAACTATGTGCAGTGTCATCTGAATAAAAAAAATCTTTGAACTTGACTTTCTATATATGTCCCTCTTCATCTTTTGCCTGTGTCTTGTCAAACCGTGGTACGCAATATAAACACACACTGATTTTTATCCAAGATTTTACTCTGGTTCCTACTCTTAAGGTATCAGTAGATACAAATACTGTATTCAAATCTATGGTGTCGCAGTACTAAGTCATGCTGCTGTGGTAAATCTGCAGGTAGCCCTCTGCATTATACAGTAAAAGTCCTTCAGCTCATTAGAAGAGGGATGTCGGCTGTGGCTGATGAAAATTAATAATTCACTTTCATTTCCCTTTCGTTTGAATTATGAATTAATCAACGAGAAACGCAAACGCAAAATAATATTTAAAAGTGTCTTTAAATTTTACATTTTGTCATTCATTTACTAATCCGTCATCCTGTCGTATTCATTTTCATCATCTAATTGCTTTCTGTGTCTTGTGTCTGTTGATTATGATGAAGGGACAGAGGCCTTAGCTCCCACAGATAGCAACACATGCGCGTCACTGTCTTCTCACCGCCTGATCACAGGCAGCCTGATGCCTGCTGAACACACGTCTGTGCTGTGGCGCTCAGCATAAACAGACTGTAACCACAAACCTGACATGAGGAAGAGAACAGGCCACTGGGGGTGAGTGTTACATTTCCTTTGTTAACGTATTGCACAGTGTTTTTGATTACAGCTGTACTTAACTGACATTATGCCAACAGCCTGTACGCTTGTTTTATTTTCATCTGAATGACACTTTCAGTCAGAACTGTGATACACTATAAATCTGTACTGAATCAATTTCCCCATTTCATAAAGTCTTTCTCACACAGTTGTGTGAAATTTTAGAAACCACTCACGTTAGCTGTGGCTGATTGTGGTTTATATTTGTTTGCATCAATACGATATGAGCCATCCAGAAATGGAGTCATTTAATTGGCCAGAGCATCTGTAGCAGAGGCACCAACGGTATTTGTCAGCAGGCATTAACACAATAATGCATCATAACATGGAAGGTTTTATTGACTGTGCCTCTGCTTGTGGTTCTCAGTTGCGTTTCTCTCTGACACCACCCACCACCACCTCCCGTCTCCGTCTGCTTCAATTTCCATCTCTCTGTCTCCATCTATGCCCCTCTCTCTCTCTCTCTCTCTCTCTCTCGCCTGCTGCGATGTGAGATCACGGCCTAGCTGTAGTTGGAGAGAATGTCGTTGATCCAGGGCATCAAAGCACAGACTTTGGTGTAAACACCTGGGTAGTCAGGCAGAGCGCAGCCCTGACCCCAGGAGACAATACCCTGCAGCTCGCCGTTACACACCAGAGGACCACCAGAGTCACCCTGAGAAGCAGAGAAGAAAAAAAAGTAGTCATCTCATCATCACGCTCAGTATTTTTTTTTTTGTTCGACACACTGATCACAGATGTATGAAAATACCTGACAAGCATCCTTGCCTCCCTCCAGGTATCCAGCGCACACCATGCGGTCCGTGATCATGCCAGGGTAGGAGTCATCACAGTCCTTGTGAGACAAGATGGGGACTTGGACACACCGAAGGTGAAATGGGTTGAACACTGTAGATAAGAGCAAGAAGCAAAGATAAAGGTTTGGACAGTAAGTTTCATTGGTATGTTGAGTGAGCAACATCACATGTAATTTTAATTTTATGGTGTCAAGAAAGATTTTTTGAAAATGCGTGTTAAATTTGCTCTGTACAACGGCGCCTCCACTCTTTCCTTAAAAGATAATTTTTATAATTTTAATAATTAATTGCAAATTCAGCTTTCCTCTCCACAAAAAAAAAACAGAGGATGATGTACCAGAGTACCATCACCTGAAGCATCGAAGTGCACCTCACCTGAGTCAGAGTAGATATTCCCCCATCCAGACACCGTGCACATGTCCCCCGGTGTGGCGCAGGCTTTGGGCAGTGCCACAGGCTTGACATATTGGTTCACAGTGACGGGGTGGGCCAGCTTCATCAGCATGATGTCATAGTCCAAGGTCCTGTAGTCATAATTCTCATGCCAGTAGATGGCGTCCACCGACATGTACTGCTCGGTGCCCTCGTGCATCCAGATGTGGTGGTCACCCAAGATTGCAATTTGAGAAAAGGGGCTGAAGCAGAGGTAAAAAAAAAAAGTTAATTATTGGTGTCAAAATTCATGAAACTTATTAAAGTTCTTGTTGAAGAATCTGAATCAATGAATGTTGCACCGACTTTTGCCAGCAGTGAGCGGCAGAGATGATCCACCGGTCGTTGATGAGGGAACCGCCACAGAAATGGTAGCCAATGTTGATAGACACCTGCCAGGTTTGGGAGTGGGGTGTACACTCGTAGCCACCGACAATCCTGTCATCCATCGGGGCTGCAGCTGTGGTGCAAAGAAAATATATGAAACGTTTTATATTCAGGAGAATTAAAATTCCGAAAGCCTTCATAGATAATGTAGTGAAGACGTGCTTTACCTGCAGCGCCCAAGAGAGTGAAAACAATCAGACCAATCATCTTGTGGCTGCCCCGAACCTTCCAACAACCAGAATGGACGTGTATGATCTGTTACTCATTGTATTTATACGAAACCCCCCATGTGTCTTTCCACCCACTCCTCCAACCTCTCCTCACCTCCGTTCCTCCACCCAGTTCATCCCACCCACCTGGGAATCTCAGGTCCGTCTGCGTATTCCTGCCCTGAAAAATAACCTTATCTTTTCTATGTGTCGTTTTCGTCCCGTTGGTAAATGAGCAGCATCTCAAATCATTTTCTGCCACTGAATGGGCCACTTGTTTTTAAAAGCTTTTATTTTGTCACCTATCACCTCAGTGAGTGAATGAACACTCTTTTTTTTCTAGTTTTGACATGTTCGACTTCCTATTCAGCAAACGCCACAATAACAACGTGGATGTCAATAACAATGACTTCATATGCATGTGACTGCTGTGTGGAACAAGAAAAGAACGCAAACCCACAGCATGTTATTTTTCTGCTTCGGAGACCACAGATGAGTACTTTCTCACCTCGCTTATCACCTGTTCTTATTCAAGGTCAACCATACAGCAGCAGCACATTTACTTTTTTTACTTTTTTTTTTCATAAGTGTTCACACTTATTGTCGCCAACAATGAGTGACCCATAAAAGAACCGCAAACAGGTGTTAAATTTGTAAATGTGGTAAACAGATGGTGGAGCCGGGGGCTGTGGGCAGAGGTGGGCAAATAATAAGACCAGAGCTTGATAAGAGTGTATTTTGGTTGATGCTTGGTGCCAAGTGGCAAGAACAGAGTGTAGGGACACAGATGGGGTGAACACAAAGGGGGGATGGGATTGGGGGGGAGGGGGTTTGAGTGCGCTGTGACTGGGTGGGATATAAATACGAGCTGGGGTGTGTCCAGGTGTCTTCTGATCATTCACCCGGCATCATGAGACTGCTGGCTCTGCTGCTGATGGTTGGGGCTGCTGGTAAAAGTCGTACAAACACACACACAAAGATTCCAATACATTCTTGTACGACATTCCACACGACTGACGTGAGGAAAAACTTAATCCACTTTGTGTTGGTTTCGTCCAATGTTCGTGACAGTGGCAGTTCCCCGTGAGGATGGACGCATCATCGGCGGACACGAGTGTGAGCCTCACTCTCGTCCATACATGGCTTCCCTCAACTATGGCTACCACTTCTGTGGTGGCGTGCTCATCAACAGGCAGTGGGTGCTCTCTGTTGCCCACTGCTGGTACAAGTAAGTCCAGGTTGACTAAGAATTACATTATATATTATGTAAATTCATCTTTCTTTCTTTTTCTTTTTAATGGAAATTTAAAGTTTAATGGTTCTCAGTGTCAGTCAGTCAATCAATCAATCAAATTTTATTTGTATAGCCCATATTCACAAATTGCAATTTGCCTCATAGGGCTTTAACAAAGAGTACAGGGTGTGACATCCTCTGACCTACACCCTAGTTTCATACCATATGCGATGTTTACACATTTACCCCCTTTTGGAAAATATGCTGAACAAATGTAGGATTATATTCCACCGTTTGTCTCAGTCCCTATGCCATGCAGATCATGCTGGGGGAACACGACGTGCGAGTGTTTGAAGGCACCGAGCAGCTCATGAAGACCGAGACCATCATCTGGCACCCTAGGTGAGTGAAGCAGACAATCCTTTTTTTCGCTTTGCATGTTTTATTGATCCTCTGACTTATTCACCTTCTTTAATATTTCTCTTTGTGCAGTTATGACTACCAGACTCTGGATTATGACATCATGCTGATCAAGCTCTTCTACCCTGTGGAGATAACTGAGGCAGTCGCACCTATCCCGCTGCCCACAGGCTGCCCGATGGGGGGGCTCCCCTGCTCTGTGTCTGGCTGGGGGAACACTGCTATGAATGGCGAAGGTGGGCTCTTATTATTGATTTAGTGATTTTAGCTTCAGCTAAAGCATGTACTGAGCATGGCTCATCATTTGCTTTGGGGATAGATAATGGTAGATAATAGATAGATAATGAGACAAGACAAAAACTAGTGCAGTAAAATCTGCTGTATAGTGGCCTATACAGTACTCGAGTACAGTATGTATGTACAATATTGTGGTGCTTGTTTGACGCTACCCCACAACATTTCAGAAAGTATTTTTATGCAGAAAATATTGATCTGCTTATTCGGTTGCTGTTTTGAGGTATAAAATATATACAGGGGGTCCTCGAGTTACGATGGTCGCGAGCGTTGCAGCGGCAGCCGGTAAGGAGATGCACGCGGACACAGATGCGTTCGGGATCGTGGCAATACCGTAGGTTGATTCACAACACAGGGTCTACACGGTTGATATCAGAAATCTAAAGGAAATGCTCATTACACTCGCGATATCAACCCCTACAGTGACAAAAGGCAATTCACCATAGTAAACTCTTATTGTAGGGTGGTGTTATAGTGACATCTAGTGGCACAATGTATGCACAATGGCACAATGAATAGGTTCCGACTAACGTTGAAATTCGGTTACGACACATTCTCAGGAACGGATCTCTGTCGCAACTCGAGGACCCTCTGTAGTCTGTTTTAAAAATACGTAATTAATTGTTAATTGATCAATTATTCTGTAATATCTCTGTGTTCTATCCGCTGCAGTGAACTTGCCCACCCGTCTGCAGTGTTTGGATGTGCCCATAGTTGATGACCAGAAATGTCATGACGCCTATCCTGGCATGATCACACGTAGGATGGTGTGTGCCGGATACATGGAAGGAGGCAGAGACGCATGCAACGTGAGTGTTTATATTCTTCCTAAGTGGCACTAGACTGTGTGTATGTGTAGGCGACTGCATCACAATGATCTTACACTGTTTGTCAGGGTGACTCTGGCAGCCCTCTGGTATGTCTTGGAGAAGTCTACGGCCTGGTGTCATGGGGTCAGGGATGTGCCCTCCCTAATTATCCTGGTGTCTATGTCAAGGTCTGTGAGTTCCTTTACTGGATTCAAGACACCCTGGCAGCCTACCCCTGAATAAAGTTTTCTCACTTCTTCCAGTTGGTTTTCCTCCTTTTGTTTTCCGGTACCTACTTTTAGCCTCAACAGGTGGACCAACACGTATCATTTGTCTCTGCCAATTCAATGTCAATAACAGGATGAAAGAAAGAAAACTATGTCGAAAATCAAAGTGTGGGTCAGTAACAGGTTTATTATTTTATTATTATTTTTATTTCAGTACCATGCTAGGCTGTTTGTTTGAATTATTTATAACTTTATTGATGTTAAATTATTTACAATATCAAAATTAAATGACGAGGTAGCATACTTCTAAGGTTTCGAATACTGATGATGTTTGCATTCCCACATTTCATTTGTTCACATAGTTTTCACATATCAGTCTTTTCATTAGTATCTATTGATTTATAGAAGCTCAGATGAGGTTTTGTTTACATAGAAGAATGTGGACAAGACTATGTTTTAAAATCTGTGCTAAACCTACTGTGACGTATTAAACAGTAGGAGGCCTCAGTGAGCAGGGTCATTATCAGTCCCACACACACATCTTAACTTCTGGCAGACTCTGGCAGACTCAGGTCATCATTTGCAGTTACACGTGATGTCGAAAACAGTTTTCACAACTTCTTGGAGTATGGTGGTCTTTGTATAGGTTTACTTTTTTCAAGATGACATTGTTCTTGTCATCTCACAGAGACCATGTTTCTCTTTTCTGGGACCAGCTCTCCCTCTTTCCTCCCTCACTTTCTGTCTTCTTCTCTCCTTGACTGGGTAGGAGGGTCCGAGCCATGCGGCTCCACCTACACACAAACACAAAGGATCTCATCCCATAATGCACAAGATGTCAAAAAGACGTGCGAGACATGCTACAGAATTATTTCCATTAATAAAAATTTGATTCGGAGTAAAGTTATTGTGAATAAGTGTCACTTATAATATTATAATATGTTACGCTCAGTGGTTAAAGCGATTTTGATTGGCTGCTGATTGGCTCTATCTCAAAAGCGCCAAGATGCTCAACCAATCAGAGCGCAGTATCCCCCTCTCTCTGCTGGCCACGCCCTCATTCACAGCAAAGTCAAATCCCAATTTAGCCACTGGTTACACTGCACTCCCATAATTAGCAAGATGCTAGTAAGCCTAGCATCCTATTGCTAATGACAATGAAGGAATATGATGAGCAGACTTTTGGAAAGAGAAGTAGCTAATGCACACGATGCTAACCCATCAGCCAGATCAGAGTTTTCCTTGTCATTTCATTTGTGTCACAGAGCGATAACGAGAAACAGAAACAAGTTGTTTGCAATCGCGATTATTCTTTGACGCAAAATGCCAAAACTTACTGTCAAGACTGCGGTGAGATGAAAAAGGCACATTTGCTTCTGTGAGGTCTTCAGTGCTGTTTAAGACAAGACAACACAGGCCATGATTGAAACGCGGGGGAAAGTATTAGTTTAGTGCAATTAATCCTGATGGAGACTGCTGTCAGTCACCTGTGGGAAGACAGGTTTGGCATAGACAATCTCAGTCCACCCGAGTCCTCCGCACTGCTGTGTGGCACCTTGCCTTGACCCCTGATGAAGGACCACACATGTTTTGTATCTCCATGTTGTGTTTTTCATCAAGATCTACATGAGAGGCCTTCTCGGTGTATGGAGGTCCTCTTCCAAAACCCAGAGCAATAACTGGCCCTGGTTTATTTACAGCAGCAATTAAATTTAATATAAACAAAACGAGAAGCATCTCACCTATTCACGTTTGCCTGTTTGTGTCTCCTGTGTGCTTCACAGACACCGTGAGCCTGCTCAAGAGATGGAACAAAAAAGTCAACAGCTACTTTGCCACATATTCTCGCTACAGTTGGTGAGTCTGCAGTGTTGTGCATTATTTAACAGCCCTGAGAGTTCGGTGTCTGTGGGGACTGGAGGAAATGATCGTCACCGTCAAACAGCCAATGTGCAATACAGCAAGCAGGTGCAAATATCTTGGTTGTCTCTGCAACTTACTGAACCGGAGTGGGAGGGTTTGGCTGATGTCCTGGTTTCTTTGGTCTGGAGCTGGTTGCTTGGACATGGAGAGCGTGGGGTTGTGTTATGTTTTGGGGGCAGGGTTGGAGCGCGAAGGTGGGAGCTGGGCACCTGGTATTCCAAACTTGAGAACTGTATGAGTGAGACAAAAATGGCAGTGTGGGGTTGGGGTAGTTTACAATGTGTTTACAGTGTGAGATTAACACAACAGCATAAATACATATTCACAAACCTTCCTTAGTGCGGCCATTTCTTTTACCACAAGTTCAATATCCTCATGATCCTCCTCCTCCTCCTCAGCTTCATCATTCTCCTCCTCCTCCTCGTGGGGACCACAGTCAGTCAGGTAGGGCTCAACGAGTACGGACTCTGTTCCTCTGATGTCGCAGCGACAGTATGGGCACGTGTTGCCTGCTGACTTCTGCTGGATAGTTGGGATGAAATGCATGATGTGGAATATACAGAACTGGTTGTTGGGAATGTTGTTTGACTGGACATCATATCAAATTTTCTTTTCATTCCTCTCTCTCTCTCTCTCTTCTCCTTGTCAAAGTGAATGTGCCTGAGATTGATGAAAGTGGAGGAGAGAGAGAGAGAGCTCACACAGGAAGTCCTCAGCCAAATGTCAAAACAACACTGCTTTGCACCTTTGTCAAAAACAAACAAAAAAACAATCACACCGACTGAACAATCAGACGCTAACCAGCAGCTTTCTGAGTGGCTGACGTAAATGTGAATCTGTCATCAAAACAGGAAGTTGAGGAGGAACTGTTGCAGGAAATTGGTTTTTGAGCCCTTTAGGACTTTGTGTGTTAATCTAATGTAACCGACGTAATTAAAATACCACCATATAATTACTTATAATTATCTACATCTTTCTCTGCCATGTATGAAGGTGTGATCACGCTAATTGTATTCCTCCCCCTACAATTATACACGTCAGCTTGTATTCTGACAGCAATTATTTTAGGGGCCCTTTCACATCAGTCACATATTGTTGTGTATTACACATTAAACCGAAGCAAGACAAGCAAACGACCAGTTCTGTTACCCAGCGATGGAGATACTGTATAGTGAACATCCAAAGTGAGTGGCAGTGCTGCTTTTTAAGCTTGGCTTCACTCCAGTGAACCCAAAACAACTGTTTTATAGTCTCTGTTTAAAATGGACTAGCGGAACTTGGGTTGTAGCGAGTAGTTTGTAATGAGGGTGGGTAGGATGGATGGGGGGGTTCATACCTGCCAGCCTGATAGGCAGGTTTGGCACAGGAGATGCCCGCAGGGTTTGATACGAGTGTCCTTGTCCCTCTCTGCACAGATTTTACACAGCTGGAAGGTGCTGCCGATCTCACAGTATAGCTCATACTCCTCCTGTTGGGTGTTGCAATGGTGGTGGGTTAGAAAGAGACAAGATAAAAAGCACAAGGAAAGTATATCTCGGCGTACGATCTATGGTTTCTGTAGTGGTAAAACCTAAGAATGAAACCACTCACTTCTGTAACTCTGACCTTTCCCCTCTTGGATGGCTCACGCAAGCTCGTCAGGTCAGGGTTCACATCACGGCCGTCTGGGTACAGGTAGCTGCAGTGACACAAACGCACAGCACTTGGAGAAAACACAAAAACAGAGGGGTAATAAATCAGACAGCGGTGTGGGTATGTCCTGACCAGCCCTCACTGAAGCCCTCAATGAGTGCCTCGTAGAGAGGTGTATTCTGGGGGATGGTCTGGATGACGCCACCGTCAGTGGTCACGTGGCCAATAGCCCACTGGCCCATTTGTGTGCAGCTTAGACGGAAGATATAGCTGTGGAAAGGAAGTCGCACTTAGTTTGCATGACTTACTCTAACTACTGTATGTACTGTACTGTACTACTGTATGTTTGTACTGTTGTTGTTCTATTCTGGGAATTTTGGTATTTTTCAACGTGGGTCCTATTAATAAATGTGGGTGTGTAAATAAATAGTATGCTGTTATGTTCTTTAGCATAATGTTCTGTGTGCGTGTCCTTACCTTCCAGGCCTGTGCAGGTAGTGTTGCAGACGAGCTACTACCTGGTCGTAGGTGAGGAAGGCCATGTAGCCTGGATGAGTTACCGCCAGTTGGTTCCAGTTCCTTAAAAGTGACCTCCAGGGCTAAAGGAGGAGAGGAGAGAATATTATATTCTAACCTTCTGGGAAATACTCTCACTTGTATTGATTAGTACCAGGTTCGTGCTTCCCCACTTTCAGTCGTCTTCTTCTGTTGTTTATTGGCAGTTGGGAAATAGTTTGGTAAACAGGTGCATTACTGCCACATCACATTACAGAAGGATATTTCCCAAACTGTGGATCCATTACAGTTTGGTACGGTTATTGGAGATGTTCTCCTCACCTGAAAGAGTCTCGTGAAGATGTCAAACTCGAACACGGATATGTGGTCATTGCAGGTGAGGTTGATGGTCGATATGAGAGCCATCGACTCCATCCCTTCCTCGAACGCATGCACAGTCCGCAGCTTCTCTTTGAAACTTCTCCACGGAACTATGCACCTGCCAGAACACTGTACGTCATTAACGTGTTGTGAACGAGTGACGCGCATGAAACAAAAACCCTAAGTGAAAAGGTCAAAAAAATTTCCTTTCGTCTAGAAAGCACCACACGTTCACCTGTTGCCAAACGAGTGCCACCAAAACCTCTCAGCCTCCGTCTTTGTCACCCTGTAGGTGTCACCCTGAAACGTTCCATCTGGAAACATGGCCCTCATCTCCCACAGCATGTGACTGAACAGCAGAGACAGCTTGGTCAGGTTCCTCCTGAGGATGAATGACACAGCAGACCGTCAGTTGCGGTGCTGGAAATAGAAACAGGTACGATGTACTTAAAAAAAAAACTCCAGAAGTGGAGGAGATCAGTTTGTGCTCTCCTATTAAAAAGTAAATTAACATAAATCACCTTATGAGCTAATGACCGATTTACTTTTAACTGACTACCCCTTTAATATTCACGGTCAAATTATATTTCTGTGATCACTTAGCGTGATTTAGCGTTTATGTTTCCCCTTTGTCACGAGCTTTAAGGTTAGTGCTCCAACTCGCAGTGTAAGTGTCTGTTTAGTCTATTACCGCGTGTCTGAAAGGCAACATAAGGCTTTTGTCTGTATGATAATCTATTATATACTATTTCCTTTGAGAGGGCATTGCCTATACTAACTAACCCTAACACACAACAATCAGTCCAGATTAGAAACAGGATGCACTGCACTGCAGGCTTGTCAGTGAATACCACAAAATGTTCCAATGACCAGGTTGTCACCTCAGACCACTATTTACTCATCACAGTGCTGTCTCTGTGCTCCTTTATGAAAATCAATTTCTTAAACAACTGTTTTGCTATTTAAAAGGCAAAAATACTCAGTGATGTTCTGTTTACATACTTCCTGCACCAGTGAAGAAATGTAATATATTAAATGTTGTTTGGTCTGCTGATGTGTGCACCATGTGACTTTTTCATGTCGTTCAACTCACAGGCCCAGGTTGCATGTGGAACAGAGATTTCTGCATTTGCATGAGTGGTTCTTAAATTCCAGTCAGATGTCACAGTCACAAGTGTCTTTCAGCTGCTAAACCCCTCACGCTCTGTTTCTGCCGCCTCCTCCGTTCTGCGTTCTCTCACTTCTTTTTTTTAAAAAACTTTTGTGACAGCCATTCAGAAACTTTGTTTATTAAATTGGGATTGTCATTATAAGTATTATAATTTACAGGCATTATTATTAGAAATAGGCTTAGTGCCTGCAGATGAGTACATTAAGTCTGATGGAGTCTTAATCCTACATTAAAACAGGACATTTAAAAAACATAAAAGGGGACACTTACACAATTTCCCCTGACATCTAAGCCACACATTGGCTTAACACAATCTGAATTTGCCACATGACTGCCCATGCAGAATTGTCTGGTTAAGGAGGGACATCTGTTATCTGAACTGCACACACGATTCTTGCAAATGATGCACTAATGTGGCGGATCCAAATTTGAGATTTTCCGGAAAGGAAACATTTGACCAAAGCTGCAGTCCATGTAAAACAATTTTCATACATGATTGTATTTTATACCCCTAGATTGTACAGCGGAACTGAGAGACTGCCACATTTGAATGTCAGCTGTATCTCTACTCACGGCAACAACATGTAGGAGATCAATCAAATTCTGGGTCATGTGGCTTAAGTGCGTAAAGACACAAATATCACATTTAATAATACAGAGAATGAAAAGTCATACTTTAATGTGCTGATATATATATATATATATATAATTGCACCTTTACTTATAATATCCACATCCCCATGTGCTCTCTTTTTGGACAGAGACACTCTCTCCCAAGCTGTTTACATTCAGTTGTTGTTGCTACTTTTGCCACATTAGCATAACAAAGATGAGGGTTTGCCTCTTTTCCCTCTTTTTCCTCTTTGGTTATTAGTAGTCTCAACACGAGTGAGGAACCGGGGCCAAACACTGAGTAGAAAGTGACTCAATATAGCGGCTCCATAAACAGCTACCTGAGCCGGTCAATAAACGGAAACACTGTGATCATTATGGCTTCCTCTGCTGAAGTAACAGCCTTGATCGTAACCACCATGTATGTTCTCTTCATATTCTGACATGAGTGTTTGCTATTTTGTCTAATAAAGCCATTGTCCCATGACAATGGGCAAAGATCTGTGGGAAGTGCATCCTGTGTTTGTTCATACAGTCACTGTATTTGTCTTTCAGAAGATAGCTAACAGAGAGGAATTTGCTTGGAAAAACATCAGCATTCCTTTGACTGAGCAAATGGTGCCAGCAATAAAAGTCCATCCTTACAGGGTCAGTTTTACCAAGTTTATATATATACACACATATATATATATATATTCATTCATTCATTTTGGCCAATCAACCTAATATGTGCATGTTTTTGGGCGGTGGGAGGAAGCCAGAGTACCCGGAGAGAACCCACGCAAACGGGGAGAACATGCAAGCTCCACACAGGAAGGACCTCGGGACCTCGGCCCCCGGACCGAGATTCGAACCGGGGACCTTTTTGCTGTGAGGCACGAGCGCTAACCACTGCGCCAGATATGAATGTGTGTGTGTGTGTGTGTGTGTACATACACACACACATATATCTGGCGCAGTGGTATATATATATTTACTCCAACAGATGACATGACAGAAAACCTCCTTCCAGAATCAACATTATCTATCTATCTATCTATCTGTCTGTCTGTCTGTCTGTCTGTCTGTCTGTCTGTCTGTCTATCTATCTATCTATCTATCTATCTATCTATCTATCTATCTATCTATCTATCTATCCTGTGAATATTCTCATTCATCCAGGTCATAGTTATCTCAAGGAGATTGAATCGAACGGAACTGGATTTTGGCAAAAACCAAAAATCCAGTTGCGTTCGATTCAATCTCCTTGAGATATCTATCTATCTATCTATCTATCTATCTATCTATCTATCTATCTATCTATCTATCTATCTATCTATCTATCTATCTATCTATCTATCTATCTATCTAATACTACACTTTTAGATTTTTTAGGTTTCTGTAAAACATAGTTGTGAATGAATGAATGAATGAATGAATGAATGAATGAATGAATGAAGCACTTTCTATCTGCCTTTTGTTAAAATGAGATGTTTCCTCACAGTGGTTTCAGACTTTCCCACTGACATATGGTTTTCTGTCATACAGGAGCCGTCTTACCTGTAGCTGGATGTCTCCTCAAACATCCGTTCCCGTCCCTCTTTAAACAGCAACAGGGCCCTGTCTGTCTTATCCAGCAGGTTTTTCACACTGACTCGCAGGTAGTTGGCCTCGTCTCCACGGGGCTTCGGGCCACCTGCGGCCTTGGAGCCTGTGTAGGGTTTCCAGACCTGCAGGAGCAGTGCTGCAGTCTCAGATACCAGGTCTGGCAGGTATGGTGGACTGTTCCTCAGGCCCAGCCGGGGGTTAGTACACAGCTCATGGAGCTTATCCAGTCTTTTGATGGCTTTCTCAACAAGCCGTAGGTCCTCGCTTGTCGGGGCCTGGGAGGTTGATGTTCCTGAACCCATTGCCGCCATCATTCTGCTGTTGCGTGTTTGGCAATGATGCAAATGTTGTGTTGTCGGAATGTTCGTCGCTTGACACTACCTCAGTTTTTTTTAACAGACTGTTCTCAGTCTGTTATTATCAGCAATTATTATTGTTATTAGCAGTGGACATGTTGAAAACTGCCACGACTGTCATTCTCTATCTTCAGCCTCTTCTGTCAGATCTCCAGAAAAAATACAAAATAAGTGAGTCGGTGACATTTTCATCACAAAATGTCAAATATGAGAAACAAAAACAAAGGAGGAGACGGCCGGGGACAAACATCAACTTTTTGCTCTTCTCTCCGTTAAGCCTTTCTTAACGAACACCTAGCACAACACTCTCCTTAACAACCCATTAATGTTTACATCTTAGCAGCACAGCAGCACTACACTGTGTGAGTCAACAGTGCTGAACCTACTCACATAGCAGCGGAAACACGCTCTCTGTCATCGCCTCAACTGTTGTTTCGTCTTTGTCCCACTCTCTATCTCTCTCTCTTGGTGTCAACCCCTTCTGCGTCTCTCTTTGGTGCAACCTTTGATTGGTTTCCTGGTTGCCGGCTGAAAAACAGGTTCGTTTCCTCGCTCTACTAGAGCAAGCACAGAGAGAGAGAGAGAGAGAGAGAGAGAGAGAGAGAGAGAGAGAGAGTGAGAGGTGTGGACTCCAAACTAAACATTTACTGAGAATGAAAGAAAGCCTCCAGGCTTGAGAAACAGTATCCAAGTCGACTCAGTACTCGCTGCCAGGATGTAATAAAAGCAAAGGTCAGTGTTCAGCGACTGCAGGAACTCGTCTGCGATATGAAAAGATTTATCATCTTCACCTAACTGTCAGCGGAGGGCAGGGTTTATCGTGTGATTAAATGGACGGGCTTGGCCTTTCCCGGATCACCTGAGGCCGACATGAACTGCAGCCGTTGCACTTCAGGTTCCACTCACTCTTAGCATCTCCTGCAGCAGGGGTCTGAGAATGTTAATGTCAACCTGCCACTTTGTCCCCACTGAAACCTTTTCTAGAACCTCGGTGCAAATAGAAATACATTCCCAGAGGTATGGGAGCAAATGAAGTATCAGGTGATGATGATGATTGTGATTTTGAGAATAATGTTTTAAAGACTGTTAAAACACCCATTCATATCCCCTCAACTAGGGTGACTGCTAAACCTTTTCCTTTAGCGCCATCACCAGGACAAACGTTTATTTTGTCCAAAAACCGAGGCTTATGGTTAAAGGCCTGTAAACCTATTGGATGCTGCAGTAGCACCAACACCTGCTGCACATGTCAAAGCCACTTTCTGCTCCACCCAAAAAGAAGTAGTAGTTTATAGACTCTAAATGTACATTTATTCTTTGTTCCTGTATTTTGAAATATTTGAATATTTCTTTTCCTGGACTTTTGAGTTGCACCTTTGCTCTCTTGACACAAGGGGGCCTTGGTTCATTGTTTTGTATCTGGATGTGCTCTACCCTATTTGTGCCACTGATGTCTTTGCTCTATATTTACAATGCCTTGAAATACAAAGCCCCTGAATATTAAAGTTGTATGTATTTTTTTAAGTTCAGTTAAACAGTTTGTATAAACCTCAGTTAGTGTCTGGTTCATTCAGCAGCAGCTTCTGTCAAATGCTCAGGACGAAAGTGACTGTGTGTGTGTGTGTGTGTGTGTGAGAGAGGCCAGACAGATATACCTCATGCAAGAGGAGGTCATAATGGTTGAGTGCCCTGACAGCTGCACAGTGTGTTTGTGTAGAGTCAGGGTGTTTTGGGGACTTTAAACACCAAGCTCGACTTTCCGTTGCCCGTTCCACACTTCAGTTGAAGAAGGAAAGTCCCAAAGTGACCCTGGTAATCAGAACCCGCTCTGAGGGTGGAGTGTAGGATAAGACAGGGTCACTGATGTGCGTGTAGCGGTTCCATGGTATCAGCTCATCAGTCTGGATCTTCTGCCCCAAAGTTTCCTTTATTTTCCAGTGACACATCATCAACCTTACAGATCTGCTAAACGCATACATAATCATTTGGTCACCAATGCTAGTACAGCAGGAGATGCAAGCATTATTATTATTATTAATTATTATTATTATTATTACTATTATTATATTGTTGATTTACAATGTTATGATCTTAGATGTAATGTAGCACAAGCTGCTGTTTCTCCTTTATTGTTGTTGGATCAGAAAAAAATAGATTATTGTTAGATTCTTGGACTCCCAATCCCAAAACAACACCACAACATGAATTAGGATTCATGCTGAATTAGGATTCATGCTGAATTAGGATTCATGCTGAGGCTCTATGAGCAGTGGACTATGACATGTAGCCCCCTTATCTTACTCCTGTGTTTTCAACTTGCATGCAAAGCACACAGATGTCAGAGCAGGTCTCACATCAGTTCAAAGCAGTGCTTTCTCTTTTCCTGCCTCAATATCAAGTGCTTACGCTTCTTCGTTTCGCTTTTAAGGCACAGGCATCATCACGTCGTCAAGTGTCACACTGATTACGTTCATAAAAAGAGCAGACGAGCGCGGGCGCAGCTGCGCGTTACCTGCAGTCGTTGCCATAGGTGCGCAACGACACGCGTAACGTGCACCCAGAACCTGGCTCCTGGCTCCGGCGTCGAACATAGAAGAGCACATTGGGCATAACGGCGATGAACTGTTGTGTGGAAAGGCTCCAGTGACACAGAGGGAAGCGGGGTGATGGTTTGATCGCTGGCCGTTTGGTTTCATGGAGCTGGGAAGCGCGCACCGTTGGCCACTCTGGATGGACTGATGCCAGGGCTGTCTGTCAGTGGGCGTCGAGAGGTTGTCTTCACGCGCACTCACCTGAAGCGTCTGCACACCGGTTGATGCCGAGGATCATGACCATGAACGGTGACCGCCAGTCGGTTGCCACGGCGCCGCTGGATTTACGCACGACTACCAGAGAGCGTGGGAGCGTGGCGGCGAGGAGCCAGGACTGCGGCGCGCAGGGGGCGCAGCAGGGACGCTCACCTGGTCGCACCGGGACGAGCGGCGGAGAACCGCACGCCACCGCGGTCACCGGCGCGTCTGGGTCGGAACCCGGCGCCGCGCGCAAGAGGCCGGCGGACACCCCTACCCTCAAGCTTCCATTTAGGAAGCGCCCGATTCCCATCGAGCCGGAGACCCAGACGCAGACACCGGCGCCAACGCACAATGGAGCCCGCGTGTCCCCCGGTGAGGACGCGGACCTGACATTCCGAGCCGCGGACGGAAACCGGGTCTGTGCCGCACCAGTGACTCTGAAGCGGGTTGAGGAGACAGGGCAGAGCGCAGATAGATGCCCCATCCGCCTCTTCCACCCGGTTCAATACGGTAATCAATACCAACCAATCAATCAATACTTTATTATTCTATATGTAGATTTTTTTTTAAAATTATACAATGGAACGCTGTTGCACTTTGAACATCTGCTGCCATCTCTGAATTCCCATGAAGTAGTTACACAATTGAGGTTTCAAGGACAGAAGATGGCACAGTGGTGTGTGAAACAGCTCCAGCGCACACAACACACGCTCTCCTCCTGCATGGAGCTATTTTTGGTCTCTGGTGTGTTGAAAGCTGGAAGAAGAAGAAGACTTCAGTGTCTCAGCTGATGCAGCAGCTGCAGATGAATCAATGTCAAACAGCTCCAGTCAGCTGTTCTCCAAAAGTAGCTCCACTATACTCCTACTTACTATAACTGAGTAGTACTAGTCTACTGCATATAGCTGCATACTTCTGTATTATAAACAATAACCTAATTGACTGGCATGTTGTTTATTATGCTTTCTTTCTTTCTTTCTTTCTTTCTTTCTTTCTTTCTTTCTTTCTTTCTTTCTTTCTTTCTTTCTTTCTTTTTTCTTTCTTTCTTTCTTCTCGTTCAGGTCCTTACCCAGTTTGCTATCTGACCCCAGTGTCGGAGTTGAACCCCCCGCTGCCACACCAACCCGATAACCTGCTGCCCAGCATCACTCTGGCTACACATCAGGATGAAGATGGAGACACGTATGTTATTATTTTTTTCAAAACTCATCCTCATCCATCCTTTTACCTTTCAATCCATCCATCTCGAAGTCACCGATACACAAAGCAAACTACTGGGATAAATGTAATTCCATTTTTTTTTGTTTTGACCAACTGTGGTGATAAATTTTCTGATGAAGTGTTAATGATCTCTAAGAGCTGCACTCTCAGGTTCATCATTGCACAAACCAGCAGGCCACTTTTCCCACCACTAATGGTTCAATGTGCGGGATGAGGATTTAGAAAGAGGATTCCGGGCTGTGCAAACTGAAACTAAAGCATTTAGCTGTTTAGCGACCAGACTCAAACAGTCTAGCATTGCACAACCTGGTTGTGGTTCGTGTGACATCTGTGATATCGCTTCAGTGAGATTGTTATGATCTCTCTGAATCACCTGCGTCTGCATACTGAACAGATACGTTCACTGACTCCGCTCATATCCAGCTAAAGTCGTCACTGCTGTTTCACTTCTCAAAAGGGAACCTGGTAAACCTGGTGTAGATCAGGAATGAATCACCAAGTGGCAATGGAGACTTTGATGTAACATGTCAACCAGGAAAGTAGATCACTGGATTTTCAATTGTCACGTAAACTAGATGCTGGGTGCGTGAATATGCGTGTATAATAACTTTTAGTACTGTACACAGGACACAGTTCTAAGTACCACCTGAATGCAAATATTAAACTTTAACGCATGGTTACTTTACTTTGGGTTTGACACCCACCCACGCACCAACAGAAATGACAAACTGGTACAAGAAAACACACACGCACCGCGCGCGCGCGAGTCATGTGACTGAAAACGCAGCATGGCCAAAAATGAAATGGCGCTTTGATGTTGTGGTCCGAGGAAACATAGCCATCATTTTCATCTATTCAAAACAAACTTGTGATGAGTAATGTTTAGCAGAGCCGTAAATCCTGTGACATGTGACTTATTGCCTCACACTGTATTCACTTCACACAAGTGTGTGTGTCATGTCTGCCATTAACAGACAGTGGCAGAGGTTGTGCGTGAGTACAGGTGTTTGTGGCTCCTTTGACCGTGCAACAAACCTGATCTTGTTTTTCATGTTAACCTGCACTTGTGTTGGCGACGTCACAAAATCTAGCCCCTGTGCAACGAAGCCGAGGCCTCGGTTAACCTGTGTAGTCCCTGCTTATTGTTGTGTGGTTGTTCACACAAAGATTCACACAAATCTTTGTGTGAATTCTACAGAAAGAAACGTTCTCAGCCCCTTGTTCCCTTCATGTGTATAGGTGTGTGTGTGTGTGTGTGTGCATAGTGTGAGCGATGGGGAGCTCTTACGTCAATGCATCTTGAGTTCTCAGCGCCTCAGACCAGCGTAGTTTCGGGAAAACCAGTGAATGCTCAGTTTTTAAAAAGTGATTGTGGTTTTTCTCAGGTGTCTCTGTCTCTTTTCTTCTCTGCTGTGTTTTTAAATGAATGGGCTCAAAAAACCCAAACATCCGCTTCTAACTTCCTCATTTACCGCTTTCTTTCTATCAGCTTCATCTCTCTCTCTCTCTCTCTCTCTCTCTCTCTCTCTCTCTCTTTCGTGCGCGCATGCTCATTTTCTGTTTCATGTCTTTGCTTCTCCCAATATTTCGGTCATTGTTTCTGCACGATGTGCAGATCTGCTCATTTTACTTATGGCTCCTATATGGAAATGCCCATATTCTTCCAGACATGCAGTGGATTTACCTGCAAAACCATGCTATTATTCGGGGAATTTGCTAAAATCCATCATTTAATTTGCCCCCTAAACACCTTTATTTAACTATTGCAGTGACATGTGGAGCCGCAACTGGATTGTGCACATTTACTAAACCAAAGTTAAACATTTGTTTGTGAAAACAAATACAGTGACACGAATTTGTCACTGTATGCATGTAACCACAATGGCAGTGCCGTGAGGATGTGCACTCAGGCACAGCACCTACTTTGACCTAAATGCTAAAATGTTGATTTGTATAATTTTGCATGCTTACACACATACACCAGCTTGGTGTGACACATTAGCATGCTAAGATTTAATGGACCAAACCAAACAAAAAGTGCAGCGGCGGTTAACTGATGTTAAAAATCAACCTGAGCGTAATTTCACGGCGGTGCATTCAACTGCTGCAGAGATGTGTCACTCAGAACTACAAATGTCACCCTCAGGGTGGAAGCAGATAAAGAGCCTGCTTGTCTTTCCACTACAGGTTTAGATATTTCACTATTTGACCTGATGATGTTGCTTAATGAATAGCCAGGTTATCCTCCATATAGACACCTGTGCAACACTTATATAAAGCATAATACGACAAACTATGCGATTACATTCTACATTTATTAGCCCAAATCTTTTGTTGATGTTCACAGTCTCATATTTATTCAAGTTTAATACCCTACAAACATATCTTAACAATTAAGATCTGTGATAATTGATAAGGCTTTGGGAAAAAAATGATCAGATGATGAAAAATACCTCCACCCCAGCAAAGTCTGGAGGGAGCCATGTTCATGTTAACTGGACTGTGGTGTGTGTGTGTGTGTGTGTGTGTGTGTGTGTGTGTGTTTGTCTGTGTGCTTTGCCTTTGTTTACTTTTCACACACTGACACATCATCCCATTGCTCAGCTGGTCCACAGACCACAGGATATGTCAGTCTGATCACTCACACAGTTTGGCTGCACCATCACCTTTCATACCAAACAGGATACCACATGTGTTCCGCCTTGTCTCGCTGCCTTTCTCTATTCTTTTGCATTTCTTTTGTGTTTCTCTCTCTCTCTCTCTCTCTCTTTCGCAAACAAACAGGCGCTCACAATGAGGCTGACTGTATTAATGTGGCGAGCGCGGGACTCCTGTCTGCGTCAGTGCCACTGCGCCTGGGGTAATCTGGGGCTGTGGTCTGCCCCACTTCCAGGAACTAGAAACAGTACAGTTTCATCTTAAGAGAAAAGAAAAGAGAGAGATGGATGCAGATAAAAACGAGTACGAGAGGTGGAGAATGACACGACGGTAGCAAATATTGTCGTTCACAATGTCAGACGTTTGGGTCTCGGTTCATCAAGGCATGAAAAAAACCTCACGTTGCAGCACTTTCTTCAGGTATCAAAGTCGTACGGCCGAGTCGTACCCGAACAGCCTGTAATGATACTTGACGCAAGTAGATCCTCATGGCTTATGGCACGTACCACAACTATGACCAGACATCTTTACTGATACACATTTGTTTACTGTGTTGAGCTCAGTTACAGGAACAGAGACCATCCCAGGGAAGATCTGCTGCGCTCACTCTGGTTAAAAACGCACAAAGTTCTGCTTTTCACATCATGTCAGCAGCAAATCATCTGATTGTTTATTGCAGTTGCATTTTTTAAAATTCATGCTTTGGAGTTGATCCCCTTGCTTTTCCATGCATGTGAAGAAACCACACACACACACACACACACACACACATATAGATATATATACGTACATGCACATACAGGTTATTCGCAATTTGCATCTTTTTTTTTTGGCAGTTTTTAAAATCATTCAATATATGTATGTATATATATATATATATGCACAGACAGCAGATCACGTCTTCTGCCACCAATGAATATGTGCTGGCACATTCAACCCTTCAGTTTAATATGGCACAAGCATCATTCTGCACAAATGCACCTTTTTGCAACTTTTACAAGGAATACACAGATCATGTTAAACGCTTTCATCTGTTTCAAAGAGATTATTAGTTCGTTTCAACCCTGATATATCTAGTTACACAGAGGAATACATTATACAACGAGCCTTTTTGCGTTTGCATACACATGTTGTATGCAAATGTAGCAGCACTATACATCAGTGTCTGTTGTTTCACCAAAGCTCTTAAATGGATACGTTTGCTGGCAGGAAATTACTGCTGTTAATGACTCCATGTCAGACGGGCATGTACCTGAGGGGAAGTGTTGCAAGTGCTTTTCTCATTGTGAGAACTTATTTTCTGACCTCAAAGTCAGTGCAGGGGTACTTTTAACTTATTCTCAAGAAGCGTCCCTGTTTCCTGTTGCACAAATGCATTGTATATCTGATAATGAGTTAGCTGCTGGATGAAGCAGATTCAGTAAAACGACAGAAAGCCCCTGTCAGAAACCATACAGCTGAATGGCTAAATTTCAGAGCGAGCTAGAAGAGAAAGAGTGCTGCCATTGTTACTGACAACAGGAAGTGATAGAAACCCAGCCTGGCTCTTACTGGAAGCTGTCTCCTCTGACAGCATGAAAAAGAAAAAATGAAAACTGCCATACCGTTTTTACGGCATCCACTCAGCTTACCGCTTCCTTTCGTGATCCTCCGTGTCCTAAACTTTGGCCTTGTGTTTCATCTTTCACTTCACACACACAGATAGTGGTTTCCCATTTAGTCTTGATAAGGCTCTGATTAGACAACTGTGAGTCATGACTGATATGTGTGGAACTCCTTAGTGCAAATGTCAGTAAGATAATTCAGATAAATAAAAATTGTATCGTATACGCAACCTGTCATATGTCAACGGGATACGGGTTGTTTTAGGGACTTCTGGGCCCCAGAGGAAGCAGCAAGCAGCACGCTAGTGGCACGGGGCCTTGTTAGGATGTTTGTGACCATGCAGTTTTATGCACGTGTCCTAAAATTTTGAGGGGTTTTCACAAAATTGTAATTGCTGTGGATTAACATAATCAGGTGCTGTGGGGCCCCAGGCGATTGTCTCCTCAGCTGGAAAGGCTCTTTTTTAAAGTTCCGTAAAAAGTGAGTTGTAGTGTTTAAGCTTATATCTTCAACATTCAGGGTAAAACTTTGATTTGGTGTTTTCATTACAGAGCTCTCCATATAGCTGTGGTGCAGGGGAAGTTGGCCATAGTCTGCACGCTGATCCATCTCCTACTGTGGGCTCGCAGAAGCCTTGATATCTACAACAACCTCCGTCAGGTAAAACGAATGCAACGCAAAAAAAAACACGCACGCAAAATTCCTGCCCGGCAAAGCATGCATGCACACGTGCACGCACAAAAAGTTACCAGCGGTGTTAGCATCAGTAATTATAGCAAGAAAAAAGTGCAATGGGGGACTTTTGCCCATATAATTACAGTATGTAAAACACAATCCCCCGCCTCACGCTTCTGTTAGCAGTATCATGGAAAAGAACAAAAGAGGAAGCTTCATGGTATTGTCTTTGCCCTGCACTGTGTTAACATGTGTCATTCTCTTACTGTCATGGCGGCATATGGTTAGGCTTTGGAATTTACCCTTCCTTGTTTCTCTACCTGCCGCAAGCCAAAGCCATGGGGAGAGCTACATGTGATTCAAAGTCTTCCCTTTTATTATTAATTATTTTATTTAGTCGTACAGATGCTTTTTTTTCTCGAGTATGCATATATATATATATATATATATATATATGTATATTTCCTTTTTCCTGCCTAACAAGACTATTTATATTGGCATGAATGAACTTTCGCTAATGTGCTTTGGTCTCTCTGTGACTTTGAACTACCCACAGAGTAACCTCAGCATAAAGGCATTATCTAAAGCGGATTTTATTGTTATCTGTACAAAACCAATTGTCTTAAGAGTTTCCCAATCCAGGGCTGTCCCAGCCACTGGATTCTTTCATTCTTCAAGACAGAAAACACCTGAGCCAATTAGAGCTTTGTTCACAAAGCTGGGGTTTCACACCACTCAGGACACCACGGTGCACTTACCAGAAATACCGCTGATGCTATCATCAGTTGTTGTCTTTCCTCATAGCATGAGGCTTGACGGTATAGGTTTTGTGATATCCTGTGTCTGCCCTGTGTATGAAAATGCATGCATGCAACACTCTCACATACTTTTCACAAAACTGCTATATGCAGTTATCACCAAAAAGGGAGATTTTCGGGCAGAGGTCCTACTAGAGTCATTTGCCTACCAGATTGTGTGGTTTCCAAGTCCCAGGCATAAAGATTATGCTGAACAAAGTGAGGCCAGGGAACTTTTTTTTACTTTTCAAAAAATACTGTTTACCAGACAGAACTAAAAGACATTTTCTGGCACTGGTCAACTTCCCAAACACAAAGTAAAATTATAATAATCCATGTCAGTGCTGATGACAAATCCTCACTTTCTGTGGTTTGCATATGGAACCTTTTGACAAAGTGCTAGTCTCAGTACTGTAAGCGAACAACAGCGTAGTGTCGGATTTGCCTTCCTCTCAAAGAACTACTATTGTGATAGAGAATCGTGGTAAACAGACACAGACACACACAGCAGAGGTCTGCTCTCAGCTGCTGTCACCAGCTGATGGTGCAGTGCGTGACAGCGACACTAGTGGGGTGTCGGAACTGAATCCCCGGGGGCCACCCACACTTTAACATGCACTGATAATCAAATGCTTTTAAGACTCCATCACATCAAACTGCTTGCACTGCTGCTCCTACAGTGCAGTGTGAGCTGCTGTGTTGGAGAGGTTTCAATAAATGTCCAAGACTGAATATTGAATCATTTATATACAGATTAATGCACATTGTCTTTTTTTTTATTATTTAGTTTATATGCACAGTGGTGGCATGCAATATTAAATGTATATATATATATATATATGTGTGTGTGTGTGTGTGCACTCTGCCAGTGTGCGTGAGACATCTGTGTGTTTGTGTGTCCTTTAGTTTCCTTGTTCTGAGAAGTCACATGACTCCCCCCTCCCCTCTGCTCCGGGCTGTTTCTCAACATACCTTGAACTGAGGTTCAGAGGGTAGTTTCAAGGGACTTTCCCTTCCTGCACGTCTCTCTCTCTCTCTCTCTCTCTCTCTCTCTCTCGCGGTGTCTCTCTATCTGTTCTGCATGATCACTGCCGTCTCTCTCTCTTTCTGCCTCGTATCTGTCGCTGCATGTATCTTAAAGAGAATTTCGGGTTTCTGATCAGAAACGATCAGCTGACTGATGCTATCAGTGTGTAACTGTCGCCGTCACTGACATAAGAGCGTGTGATGTTTATTCGTGCAGCAGCAGTGTTTTTTGACCCCGGGGCGTTTGTGGAGAAGAAAGGTCTCTGTCTCTTAGCGTTGCCTTTCACCTCCCTTTGTGTTTCTGACTGCCTACAGCCTGCAGCTGCTGATCCTCAGTAACCTCCTCTCTTCTCATCTTTTCGCCTCACGTCGATCCGCTCATTTTGCAGGAATGCAAGTGTGTGAGGACAGAAACAAGGGAAAGAGAAGGGATTTTCCCTCGTTATCCTGTCTTTCCCCCGTACTCCCCTCTGACGCTTCCGTTTCTTCCTCATTCCTCCACTTCTCCACCCCACCACCCGCTTTGCTCTCTTCCCACCCTTCCTCTTATCTTTGCTGGATTTTTTTTGGTGTAGTCACTTTGAAATCCTTTACAGGAAGCAACAGCTCCACCCTGCCAAAACGATGTGAAGCCTGTTCTGACCTTTCTGAAGCTCTGGAAATGTTATGAGAGAATATCATCACGCATTACTTCTGTGTGGGGATGAAAGACTATTATGGCTGCATTGTTTGGTTAACAGTCATGGGGAGTTTAAAGAATGTAAATGTGTGTGTGTGTGTGTGTGTGTGTGTGTGTGTGTATTTTGTAATCTGTAAACATGCATGTGACTCAGCATTCAGGGAAACGGGAGCAGAAGGGAGGAACACTGGCATTGACACACTGAAGGAATTCCACAGCTCGACGAATTGTTTTTATAGGCCTTACTGGAACAAACCCCCAGCACACACAAACACACACGCACACACACACACACACACACACACACTAGTAAAACAGCAAAAGTGAAACCTAAAGCAGCAATCTGTTCCTGATCGCCTTCAGGTTATTAAGAAAAATCGTTTATGACCCAATAAACGTAGCTCTTAATTTGAACAGCGTGTTGTCGGTGATGTCTCTGGCCAGACCTGATAAACTTATCAACAGGATGATACACGCTGACCTCACCCAAAGGAATATCCTACATTGCCCAACTGATTGTGCGTAGCTCTTTGTCACTCATCCAGGCAACTTTAGTTTTTTCTGTCATTGCATCGTATTTGTGTCTCAGAACAGGATCCGCCTTGATTTAAATTAATCATGCCATTTTTAACTGAGGCTGCTGCTGCTCTGTGCTATATTGTGCAATTTTGTAACGTTTGTGCTGTTGGTTTACTTTTTTGGACAGTGAACAAATTGCTGACCAATACATGATGTATTTATGAATGTGTGGATTGATTAGGTGTGTTTGTGGGAATGGCCGTGTAAAAATGCATTTCTGTTTCTGTTTCTGTTGTGTGACAATCCGAACCCTTTTTTTTATTTTAGGTGTTGGCTGTTCTTACAGGCTTTGTTGTCTTTAGTCTGTGACCTTTAACCTGTAAAACAGGTTAGAGATGTAAGAAGGCCTTTGCCAGAAAATAATAAGAGAAAAACTCTCCTTTTCCAGTCTGGCATTCCATACTATTCCATAGACACATATTCCTTTTCAGGAGCTATGATTTTAGAGATTGTCAACAAGAAGGGCATCAAGGCTGGATTGAATGATTACATTTGATGGCAATGAAAATCTGGGGTTTCCACTATGGGAATTCAAAATGAAACTTAGATACTTGTTTCAAAAATAGTAACTTCTGTACAGAGACAAACTCTAGTTATTTTGCATTTAAAGAGACAGGAATGATTTATTTTTGGATAGTGATGAGTGGGAGCATTGTTCTGCATTAACAGTGGGGGTGTAAATTGCCTTTAACGATTATGGCCCTAAATAGAGTATTTTGTCTAAACTGTAATTGCTGCTTTCCTCTCAGACTCCGCTCCACCTGGCTGTTATAACACAGCAGGCGGACATGGTGGACGTTTTGTTGAGGGCGGGAGCCGACCCTACTGCCCTGGACCGTAACGGCCAAACGGCGCTCCATCTCTGCTGTGAATACAACCAGCGTCAGTGCCTTTCTGTGGTGCTCTCTCAGTCCTCATCCCCCATGTGCTTGGAGATCAGAAACTATGAGGGTAAGCTATTGTTGTTGTTGTGGTTTGCCAAAGAAACTCCTTGGCATGTATTGTATAGCAGATGTCCTCTTAGCTCTTATATCTTAAATCATTTCATCCAGTAAAGCTTTATGATTGTTTGTCACCACTTCCCTCTGAAGTGAGTTTCCCTATGACTAATTTAATGAATACTTCGAAGCCATTATTAAATCAAGAAAATTGAGTATTTTATTTTAAAATTCAAATTTCAAAAGTTGTGCAGGTTCTGATGTGTTTGTTACATTGCAGAGCAATTTACAGTAAGTTTAGTCCGTAAAAGGGTAAAATAATTGGGAAAAAATAAGAAGAAAAACCTATGACAGTGCTATGACAGTGACATTTCCCGCACTGGCTGCTTCACATGGCTCACACACATATGCACACACACACACACACACAGTGTGAACCCTTGTTCTGGTAGAGGTCAAGTCAGTTGTTTCGGGTGTGTGAGCGGGAAAAGAAGAGGACATTTCCCTTTTTGGTGGTTTGGTGTCAGCATGATGTCACACAGCCAAGCCACCACAACCCATCTGACATGTCCCAGCACGGACAAGAGTTTTGATTTGAAAGATGGAAAAAGCCTCGGAGATGTACAAAGGCTTGTCTTTCCATGCAATTTGCGTTACCTTTGCTTGGCTGCGTTTGTGGTGATCAGATCTATAAACACCTGTGTCAAGTGAATGGATGGATACCTTCTATAATAAAAAACAGAGGATTTATGTCTGTGCAGTACTTTTAAAGGCCTTTATTTCCAGCTGGCTTGACAAATTTCACTAAAAGTTGATAGTGCGTGTTGACGTAGCACATAAATGCTACCTCGTTTATGCTTTTTCTTGTGCATCTGTAAACTTCATATGTCTTCACCTATTTTTGCTGATCGTAACACCGAGGGTCTGCTTCATCCCTGTTCTCAGGTCTGAGTCCTCTACATCTGGCAGTGCTGCGAGGCCATAAGGATTTAGCCAGAATGCTGCTGGATGCAGGAGCTGACATTAATGCCATGGTGAGTTCACTGCACCTAGACAGCATTCACATCACCAGTGTGACATTTACCATCTTTGCACTCAATTATTGTTTTTGTTTTTTTTTTTTCCCTCATGGTTTTTGTCTTTTTAATCAGGACATTAAAAGTGGCCAGAGACCTCTCATGCACGCAGTTGAGAGCAACAATGCAGACATGGTCCACTTCCTCATTGAGGTAATGAGGCCTGGTGGGGGAGAGAGAGGAAGGGTTGTGACTCAGCTCTATTTGATCAGTCAGCTTTTCTATTACCAGCTCATCAGCTGAATTTGATTGTTTTTCCGATCTCACAAAAATTACTTCATAGTTTAGCTTTATTGTTGAATCTCTGTTTGATATTCTACTGCTTGCTTCCTTTTGAATCCCACCTGTCCCTCCCCTCCTCTGTTTCTCTGTGGCAGACCGGCTGTGATGTCAACAGCCAGTCATACAGCGGGAATACCGCTCTTCACGGCGCATGCGGCCGAGGTCAGGTGGACACGGTGCGGCTGCTGCTGAAGAGCGGAGCAGACAGCAGCCTGAAGAACTACCACAATGACACCCCCGTGATGGTGGCCAAGAACAAGAAAGTGAGTGAGGAGACAGAAGGGGAACAACACAACACAGCTGACATTTCATTCTTGCTGTAATATTATTATTATTAGCTTTTTGTGGTTGTGTATTGTTTCGGGTCAATTCAGATAGGGTAAACAAAGCTGGGAATCCCAGAATGATGTTGCAAAATTGACTGCAACTTCCTTGTGAATGTCCAAACTTTCAATCACTCACTGTCACTTTATGATGGTAGTTATGTCAACATCAACTGCAATTGCAAAGTGTTTTTGCTTCAGTGCTGGCGAGGTTGGTGAGAAGAAGTGAGCTGAGCCAAAAATCTCAATTCAGAGTGTGTATTCTTCCCTCTAGAGGCCAGACCTGCACGGTGCAGCGTGTTATTCATCAGTGTTATTTGGGCATTAACTCAAGAGTCATTTCAGATCAGTGTGACCTTCACCTTAGGTCATGCATACAAGGTTGTGACCTACTTTAAACGTTTTCCAGATAGCGGATGTGTTACGAGGGAGAGGCTCCAAATATGCAAGAGTGCAAGATCAGCACTCCGCGTCCGTCTCACCACATGGGAGCAACTTTTCGGAAAACGGTGAGGACACGTGCAGGATTGCATGAGCAGGGACGTGCATAAGACAGCACTATTTCATTTGTATTCACTCTGCCTCCACTTTAGGGTCCCCTTCTCCCAGCCAGAGTCGTGGATGTTCACCTTTGTCCACACCACACACCCCTCATCATAGCACATCCTGCTCTCCAAAGACTCCATCTATGCCTATATTTCCACCTTACTAGCTGAAGGCTATTGCCCCATGCAATTTGCAACTACCTCTACACAGCCAACCAATAAAGAGGCAATCAGTGCATAAAAGGGAGACTTTATAGTCAATTGGAAGTGGTTGACTGCACCTGGACTTAGGCTCGCCATTCAAACTGGACTTCATGGCAAAAGACAGTCGGGTCTGGCAGCTCTCCGTTGGCTTTGATGTGTGGATACAGAGCCAGATGATCCAGCTGTTGTAGTGGGCACTCCACTTATGAATGGGAGCTTATTTGTCACCCACAAGCTTCAGTGCTACTTTCTGAAAGAACTTTTATGTCTTTTAACAGCTTAATCCACTCTGCTTATTGTAAGGCTTCACAATATTACTTGACATGTTGAGTATTGCACAGTCAAATCCCTTCTTTCTGCCATTTGGGGTTAATAAACCCACTGTACCTTATTAAGGTACTTGTTTGTGCATATGTGCCTTTAAGCGCGCGTGTTGATTTATCACTGACAAAAAAAAGTTGTAGATATTTTTTTATATAAAAGTTGTCCATCAGACGCAGGTGTGACGTGTACGTGTGTGTGTTTTTTTTCCTTCTTCATCTTATCTCACATTGGTTGAGAATTTGAAAGCAGAGTTGTGATTGGCCAGTCTGAGTTTCCTCCGCGCAAAGAGCCCGCCCACAAAACGAGCGCGGCCATGTTGAATTGTCAATATTCTGAAAGACGAGACAAAAGAGTTCGTTTCAAGGATCAGCAAGAATTTACCAAACTTAAATAAACGGCCGATTTAACGCCAAGCAGCGAGAGAGCAGGGAGGATCGTGGATAGATGTGCGAAGTGGAGGCAGCATTGTTCTGCGACTGGGTAAAGACTTATTCCTGTGTCCCATTTATGAACACTACCGCCGCTAATGGCTATGCTAAGACCTCGTTAAAACTTTGTTTGGTTTGTTGAATAAAAGTCTTGTAGAAACAAGTGAGAGGAGAGATAACGCTGAAAGTGTTGCATTCCACACACTGTTTGTCTTTGAACAGTTTCAAATATAGCACCACATATATACACGGGAGCGAGAGCTAACGTTAGCCTGTTAGCTGGACGAATTGTAGTCACGTTGCTACGCTTAAAAGTTTTTAACAGCGATGGAAGTCGGGTGTTGGTGAAGAACGATACACACGGAAAACTAACCTGATGTTTTACTGAACACGGTTGAGAAAGCGTGTGGCAAATTAACTTTGAACACAACTTTGTGATAGTTCGTTTTACTCGTCCAAAATTGTTATTTAGCTTCAGGTTAGCTCATAGCATATATCACAACAAATCCGCTGTGACTTTGTTGTCGGTCAGTTTAGTATTTCATCATATTGTTTGTTTGCGTTACTTTGGTTGAGTAGCTGTTGTTAATAATAACACCCTTAAATTGTTTATTGCCTCACAGGTAACCTGGATTTTTTTTGTTGTTGTTGATCGGCACTTCCCAACGCACTTTGCAGTCTGCCATCTCAGCGTTTGCTGCACAAGTAAAGGGAACAAGAACAATACAACACACAGTGCACTGCTGTGTTAAGGGCAGGCTTCATGGAGTGAAAATTTGAGCCAGTATTAAGCTCAGCAAACTTTTTTTTATAACACTTTTGATATCCTAGGAGAAAATTATATTGTTTTGGTCATTTTTCATTTGGCCATTGTGAATGTACAAACACAGCACTTGGACTTGAAAAGCAAAAATCTTCTAAGACTACTCAAGCTTCAGGATTATCATTACAACAAGGATAAGAGTATGCTGAAAATTTTTTTTTGGATAGATTGAAAAGAGTTTTGGTCACATTTGAATAATTTATTTACGTGAATGTTAATTTCTTCCTTTTTGGAGGTTTGTCTTGTAAGTAGACAGAATTCATATGCAGACTTGTTTTCAAGAGGTGTGAATCTCAGTTTGAGACACAGTACATTATTTAAAAAGAAAGGTTAAGAGAACTTTTTTTTTATTTTCAGCTTTTACTTTTTTACACACGGGTGGGTTAAGCTAAACAAAAACATAGTGAAATAGTGGGAAAGATAAATTGTATACACTGTAAGAAAAATTGCTAGTGAAGGTGTTGAACTCATGGCTACAACAAGAACAGCAAATCCAGCTCTGATGATTGGACTGAACATATCAGCAAATGGTCAGCTCAGAGGACAGACCAAGCCATCAGGACAACAGTCAGGACTCCTGACAACAGCCCAACAGTCCAGTACAATGCAAAAAAGGAGCAGCATTCCTCAGAAGAGTGGGGGCATCAAGTAAGATACTGTTTTATAAGTGTGTGGCTCAAAACCTCAGGAAATTCCATCTTAATTTCCAGACAAAATATTTTTTAAGTCTTCTTTTAGAGTTGTTAACATTGTTGATGTTATTGAAGTTCCTTTACTTTTATAGGAAATGGGACAAAATAGAAGACCACCAATAGAAGTGTGTGTATTATGCATTGAATATATTTAGGTTTAAATGTATGAGATAATTTAGGCTTTTTGTATTTTCAGAGGCCCTCTTAATCTGTTCGGGTGTTGAGTTGTTATTTATTTAGCCTTAACAGTACAAACTCTCACAATTAGATTTGGCGATGACTGGAAGAAATGCCTGGAGCTTCCTGCAAAAGACACAAGGGTCAAAACGTCGGTAAGATATTATTTTGTAGAATTCCAATTTTTAAGACTCATTGATTTTATGTTAGCTCCTGAGGCAGTCGCATCAAATTTTGCATACTGTTAACTGCTCTGTTTCTATCAGGATGTGACATCAACTAAAGGAAATGAATTCGAAGACTACTGTCTTAAGCGGGAACTTCTAATGGGAATTTTTGAGATGGGATGGGAGAAACCCTCCCCTGTCCAAGTAAGCAAAGGAAATTAAGCCAATGACCTTTAATTATTTTTAGTTGAGCTCTGTTTGGATACTGTACACACAGTAATCAAGACACAATACTGTTATTAGATTATCTTTTAAATTTATCAGAATAGCCTGATAACTTTGTTACTGTGATTGAGGCAGGTTTATCCATATTTAATATTTTGGTGTGACATGTATGAAGATCAGGAGTCCTGCATTTTGTATTCACTAGATATGTAGATCTTTAGCCACCTAAGTCTTGTCACATCCAGCTGACCTTGCTGATTGTATTTTTTGGGATTGTCTGTGTGCCTAAAGGAGGAAAGCATCCCCATTGCTCTGTCTGGAAGAGATGTTTTGGCTCGAGCCAAGAATGGAACAGGTAAAAGTGGAGCCTACCTCATCCCTCTGCTGGAGAGAATAGACCTGAAAAAGGATTACATCCAGGGTGAGTTTTAGTTGCCCCTGGTGGGTGCCAGGGATGTACTTTGATATAAACAAAAAATAAACCCAGTTGTACATCATGTAGAATTGGATTATTTCGTCCCCGTGTGTCTGTCACCATGCTTTTCTTCATATTTTGTTTCTGCCCATACATCCAGAAATTTCAACTGGTTGTCACTAGAAAGCAAACCCTCTTTATAAAGTAGGAAAATCATGTTTATCTTAACAAGGTGACACCGAATTTGACACGTTTTGTGTACCACAATCTATTGATACAGTTGACAACATGATCATTACACTATTTTCACAATTTATACACCTCTTTGGAGATTTCTTTTATTTGATTTGAATGTATAAATTGTATAATTTGCGAGAATCACTTTACATTTTTCCAAGCATCTCACCAGACTTTGTCGTTTTTTTCCCCACAATAGCCATAGTAATGGTTCCGACCAGAGAGTTGGCCCTGCAGGTGAGCCAAATCTCCATTCAAATCAGCAAGCACCTAGGTGGAGTTAAGGTCATGGCCACCACAGGTGGCACCAACTTGAGGGATGACATCATGCGTCTTGATGAGATAGGTAAATGTTATGCCAGGAATATACCAAATGACAAAATATTGTTCGTGCTTTTAAGATTATGGAGAAACTCAGAAAAACACTAGTTTGTCATTGGTTGTTGTTTTGATGTGCTATTTTTGTCTCCTTCCATCATAATAGTGCATGTAGTGATTGCGACACCAGGAAGGATTCTGGACCTCATAAAGAAGGGGGTGGCCAAAGTAGATAAGACCCAAATGATGGTCATGGACGAGGTAGGGTTAGCTCTGATTTTGTGAATACACTTCTTAGTGGTGTTGATTGTAAAGTTAGCCTGCAATGTACAAATACTGACAAACTTTCTTTAAAATATCCCTTTATCCAGGCTGATAAGCTGCTGTCACAGGACTTTGTAGTCCTGATAGAAGATCTCATCAGTTTCTTGCCAAAGAATCGTCAGATCCTGCTTTACTCTGCCACTTTCCCTGTCAGCGTCCAAAAGTTCATGGTGAGAACTTTAACAGCTGTTCTGCAAGCATGTAACATTTTTTAATATTGTTTACGCTCCAAAATACGATGATTTTCGTGTCCAGAACAAACACCTGCAGAAGCCTTATGAGATCAATCTGATGGAGGAGCTCACCTTGAAGGGTATCACACAGTACTATGCTTATGTGACTGAACGACAAAAGGTTCACTGTCTCAACACGTTATTTTCTAAGGTGAGTGTTCAGTAGCAAGCTTAGTATTAGTAAGACCTTAGAGAAACGACTTTTGTTTTTAACCTTTTGTTGTATTATTTTAAACATTTAGTAAGCAGTTTAGATTTTTTTTTATTAGGGAAATGTTTCGAAATGAATTGTATTTTACTAAATGATTGAAATGTAAACAAATGAGACGTAAGTTATGAAAAGAGCCACAAAAATACAAGAAAATTTGAAAAACAAATGTATTTCTCTATTTGTATTTCAGCTTCAGATCAATCAGTCCATCATCTTCTGTAACTCCACCCAAAGAGTAGAGCTTCTGGCTAAGAAAATTACTCAGCTAGGATACTCATGCTTTTATATTCATGCAAAGATGATGCAAGAGTACAGGAACCGTGTGTTCCATGACTTCAGGAATGGACTGTGCAGAAACCTAGTCTGCACAGGTAAGTGCAGTGACTTTTGCATTGTAACATATTAGTAGAAATTTGAATTATTAATGGACAGTATCTTTCCTTGTAGACCTTTTCACTCGGGGAATTGACATCCAGGCAGTAAATGTGGTCATCAATTTTGACTTTCCCAAAAATGCAGAGACCTACTTGCACCGCATTGGCAGATCAGGTAAATATTAACCCAGTCATAAATTTTCACAATATCTGCAAAACCGTTTTTTTCCCAGCGGCTTCTTTGAAAATAGACATCCAGCTTCTCTTGCTAAAACTATTAAACTATGAACTATGAAAACTAGAAATGGGCTGTTTTCTCTTTCTCAGGGCGTTTTGGTCACCTGGGCCTGGCCATCAATCTGATAACTTCAGATGACCGCTACAATCTAAAAACTATTGAGGATAAACTAGTCACAGACATTAAGCCCATCCCCAGCAGCATTGATAAGAGCCTGTATGTGGCAGAGTTTCACTCTGTAGACCCAGATGAAGATGATGGGGACAGGGCAGCCAAAAACAAGGATCTGGGAGCACAATGAGTGAAAGGTCAGTTTTTATGAAAAATTCAAACCTAATTTTATTTTTGGTCTTGGATCAGTAGTTTATTTGCTTTTTTCTGACACCTACATATCCAGTCAAGTAATGCTTGATGGCCTTAACTGTCATGAACCCCATGTAATGCTTAAAAGCAAGCAAGTAAATAGTTCAATAGTTTAAGTAGTTCAATTATCACACAGGTAAAATCAGAGAAACAATTACCATTTGCATTAGTATCAAGTATATTCACCACACTGGAAACGTGCTGTGACGAGCTCAAAGAAGTACAAATATTATGGATATAATGGATAGTATCCCCTTTCATCCACAGGAAAATAAGTTTTACAAGGTTTAAAGGTGACAGGGTTACAGTTCTTCCTCTAACTTGGATTTGTGGTATATTTTTCAGATGAGACAAAACATCCTGTGTTCGTCACACAATTCCGTTGATGCATCAAGACTCCAAGTGAAGATTTCTGTTTCCCACTTTGCAGTTAGAAAGGGGACATTTTTCTTTTTCATCTGCAGTTTGTATTAATACAACCCTCCAGTTCTGCCTGTGCATATACTGGTAATCCCCACTACTGAAAACCACCACTTTGACTTCATACAACACTGCCAAAGATGGTCACTGTTTATGTGACTGTACAGCCAATCATTAGTAGATGATAGTTATATGCTACTTTTCTGCTCCTTTTTAAGAATGAATATGTGAAACCAGAGGTAAGCTACAGCTCATGTAATATTCTTGCTGTAGAGATGGACTACACGTGGCAGTAATGTGCCCTTTGAGCATACGGTCTGAAGGAAAACTGCATTTATGAGAAATATACACCCAATGGCCACAATTAGATCCATCTCATCACAAGCAGCAATACACACCAGACCAAGATATTTGACACTTGGTCTCAAGATGGTGTCGGAAACATTCCTAACAGAGACTACCTCATGGTGACATGATAGCATCACACAGTTCAGTAGCATCACACAATTCCTGCAGATAAATTAGCTGTCCAGTCTGCCCACTATTTGCTCTAAAGGATATTTTAAGGAGGAGGGTTACTATAGTGTTCAACTGAAGTGCACCTAAAAAGACCACCTGACACTTGTTGCCGGTAATGACTTTTCTTTTTGTAGTCTAGTGTTCATTGCATAAATACATTACTCAGAAATTGTGTAATGCCAGTGACTGAAATTGGGAGAGATCTTGTTAGTCAATCAGTTGAAATCCGTTACACAAAAGAGTTGTACTTTTCCACTCAGTTGTAACAAATTTGTTTTTCTTGTATCAACATATGAGCAACTGTAGCTGCTCCCATCTGACATTTGAAAACCTCAGACTTAAATATCTAACATAAACACTGAAAATCCGAGCAGACTTATTTGTTACGTCTTTTTCTGGCTGTTACAATACTACCAATCACTGGCAGGAAAGAGACCTGCATGTATACTCTCCTCCCAAGCATCCAAAGTAGTAATAATCGTCTTTCTACATGTCTTGGCTGTGCTGTTGAATTGTTTTGTCCCCTATAATTTTGTCAATGTGCAGAAAACGCTTGAATCAACACATGTCCTGTGATGGGGAAAAAGAGACAGCTGTCTCAGTGAATTAGCATTGTGGAGAAATGAATCCCTTCATGACTTGATTAGCAGATGTTTTGTTTAGGTAAAAAATGTATAAACCAGCTCTTTGGGTGAATTAAATGTGACTGACACAAACCATTTCTTTCTTGTGTCATTGCTGTGGAGTTAATCAGATATTTATTTTGTCTGCAAATGGTAAATAGTTTGTTTAAAGTGTTTTGGAAAATTTGCAACAGTTAAATTCTATGCTGACAATTGTCACATTTCTAATTCAGCTAATTTATTAGATACATATATTGTCATTTCCATTGTGTTTATATATATATATATATATATGTATATACACACACACACACACACACATATATATACTGTATATACACATATATATATACTGTATATGGGTGTACCCTTGGAATGTCATTCACATATAGATTAAATGAAAAAACCAACGTTGAGCGAATGAACCACGGGAGACGTCACTAAAGTCGTCCTGTCACTGTTGCGTTTTCAGCCAATAGCTGTTGAAATGGAATGTATATCAGCCAATGAAAGCACAAGTTACCGAAAATGGGCGGGGATCTGTCAACTACGGTCAGGACGTTGTCGTGAACTTTACCGGTGTTCACCGAGCCCACCCCTGGACCCCAAATCGTTAGTGTGAGTAGTTCCACGGGTAAATTATACGTGTTCTTTTATAAGTGTAGGATAAATGTTAGTGCTAATCACCACATTTTCTTTATTTACACATTTTTCGTATGCACACTAATAGATCTCGTGGTCGACTCCACATGGCTACCTAGCCAGCCAGCCAGCTAGCTAGCCAGCCAGCCAACCAACCGTGCTAGCTCGCATTAGCCATGACGGGATAAATACTGTTGCCGGATCGTTTTTCCGGTTGACGGCTTATCTTTTAACTCTGGGATATGTTGCAACCCAGAACTGCAGTTCGACTGTGTCTACTATGTCGTGTTGCAGTATATCGTGATGTAATTGCACAGTCTGATTGCTTTGGGCCTCTGCTTCAACCTGTCTGTGTACTGTTGCTGTCAGGGACAGGGCAAATAAGCTAGACATGTTTAAGGTAGCTGTAACGTTTTTGGAGACGTGTAGACAGATTAATGTCCAGTCATGTTTGTTAAATTAGTTTTACTCAGAGGGTATCTCTATAGTAACAAGGCCAGAGTTATGATGAAACTACTTTGATACAATAATTGATATAAACAAGTTATTCATCCTCTGTAAAACTCTTTCCCAGACTGTTCTAGCATCAGACTATGGGCAGTGTGCTGGCTGCCGCCTCCCCCAGTCCAGCTGCAGCTGCAGCTGGAGGCAGTCAAGGGGTCCCAGGGCTGGTGTCTGTCCCTCCAGGGTTCACCATGCCCTCAGTTTCTTCCGTCCCTCTAACATCTGGATCTGGCCAACAAACGCCAGATACAGAGTCCACACTCCCAAACCCAGGCTCATACGAGGAGTGCCACCGCAAATGTAAAGGTTAGAAAATCCGATTTTGAACGGCAGGATCCAGTAATATGTCTTTCTTCAAATGGTCTTAAATAATCCTAAAATTACCCTCATGACATGGATAATTTTGCTTTGTTGCTCCCTTTCTGCTTTAGAGCTGTTCCCTCTGCAGATGGAGGGGGTGCGGTTAGTGGTCAACAAGGGTCTGAGTAACCACTTCCAGGTCTGCCATACTGTCACCCTCAGTACCCAGAGTGATTCTGGTTATCGATTTGGCGCCACTTACGTTGGTAGTAAACAGACGGGACCAACAGAGGTAATGACTGTAAAAAATAATATTAATATTTTGAAATTTGGTGGTCCATCAGGATTATTCTAAGGCCTCCTGCTCCTTCTTTTTTATTTAATGGCGTCAGACAAACAATTTATTGGTGCATTATTGTCATATACACTACATTACATCACATTGGGAGAAAATTGGACTTTTTCTCCCTTTGCCCACTTGAAGCACTGGAGCAACTGATACATTCAGCCAAAAGCTTTATACTGAAGCAGAGTTTTAATGTCTTAACCAGCATAAGACATAATTAACTAACAACTGTGTAATTTCCTCCCCTTAGTCATTCCCAGTCATGGTTGGAGATATGGACAATACTGGTAGTCTCAATGCCCAGGTCATCCACCAACTAACATCTGCTGTGCGCTCCAAAATAGCCATCCAGGTACGTAGACCAGTAGAGTTAATGCGATGCGTTCTTTGCACAGTCTAACAATGTCATTTTGTTCTCTGATTTTTTTTTCTTCTGCTTGTGTGATTCAGACTCAGCAGCATAAGTTTGTGAATTGGCAGTGTGATATGGAGTATCGTGGAGAAGACTTCACCTCTGCTGTGACACTTGGAAATCCAGACATACTGGTTGGATCCGGTATGATTATTATCATAATTGTAGAGGAGTAATCTTTTTTGCATTATTCAGTCATTCCTAATAACATGTTTAAAAATGTTTTTACACAATTGGAGACTAATGAGAAATATATAAAATCACAATAATACATAATTTATAGTATATTGTAATAATTTATGTGCTCAATAATATATAATAAAGGACTTATACTACTTTTCTTCAGGCATTTTGGTGGCACACTATCTCCAGTCTGTCACATCAGCGTTGGCCCTAGGTGGTGAGCTAGTTTATCACAAGAGACCAGGGGAAGAAGGAACAGTCACCTCCCTATTGGGCAGATATACAGGTATAAATCTACCCTGAGCTTATTGAACCATGTGCTGTGAGATTATTCAGTGTATCCATTTATTGTTTCACTGTAACATTTACCTTCTAATTTCCCAAAAAATGCCTGTCTCATTGCTTTTTTGTGTGGTTATTTGTGTGGTGATGATTAGGTGTTTTTGTTGTCTCATCAGGCAATAACTATATTGCTACTTTGACTTTGGGAGGTGCAGGAGCTCATGCTACATACTATCACAAAGCCAATGATCAGGTAATATAAGTCAAAGAGTTTGAAACGTTTTTGATATCTATCACGGTCTGTGTGGATCAACATCGAAAATGCAACATTTGATTCGTATTCTGTGTGTACTTAAACAGTGTGGATAGAACTTGCACACGAGTGTATACACTCAGTCAGTTGATAATGTCCACCAACCAGTCTTTTCGTTGAGGGCTTCCAATGTAAGCATTAGGGGGTGGCGAAATTCAGTCCTCCTATGCAAAAAAATGAGGCCCATACATTTTGTTCCTCTGCTCTAATCTCATAAGAACACTGACAGAAGGGATCATTAGAATCACTACAAATTATTATATGCTGGTAATATTGTTATTGTAAGAGATTTTAAAAATTGAAGATGGCCTTCAATGTCTTTTTCTGAAAACAGCTGCAGATAGGAGTTGAATTTGAAGCCAACACAAGGTTGCAAGACACTACAACATCCTTCGGTTACCAGCTGGACGTTCCAAAAGCTAACCTCCTCTTTAAAGGTAAGTACAGCACAACTACACCCATAGACACATTAGTGTCTTTGATCATTTCAGTATATATAAATATATATACAAATATATGTATATATTTACACGTTCCTCTCCACAGGTACAGTTGACAGTAATTGGGTCATAGGGGCAACCCTGGAAAAGAAACTGGTTCCACTGCCTCTCACACTGGCCTTAGGTGCTTTCCTTAACCATCGCAAAAACAAGTTTCAGTGTGGTTTCGGTGTCACCATTGGTTAGAAGTGAAGGGTCTGCCTGGAGCATATCACAGCTTGGACTCGCACAGAGACACACAAGGAACTGGACTAAGTTTTAGAAAGTGGATTCAAAGACTCTCTTACAACTGATTTCTGTGACAGATGGAGAGACATAGATAACTACCAAGGAGCCAGGATTTGCCAAGCCATGTCTACATATTGTAGCACAAATGTCTTTCCTTTATGGTGTATTGGACATACCCAAAGGCTAGAGAGAGATGTACGTCAGAGGACATCAAGTGATGCATGAGAACATGTGATGTGAAAATCAAAGTGGTTTGCTATAATATATGGTGATTATATATGATGGCTTGAAATAAATGTGATTACTTTTTGTAAAACTAGGTCTTGTAATTACTGAACTGGGTATAAAGTACAGACAAATCTAAATGATCAGTTGAAAAAAAATATATCCTAGTACCTCTGTGTGTATGTTGAGACTTGAAAGAAGATTGAATTAATTGAATTTCATCTACAGAACGCATGAAATAACACTGCAGTATATAACGTACAATGTAGTCACAACTGCAGCCTCAAATTACACAATTTAAATCTGTTGTAGAAATCTTCTCCAGTAATGGGCTAATATAAGTTACTAGGAAGCTCGGCAGCGGCAGCCGGTAAGGAGATGCACACGGACACAGATGGGTTCGGGATCGTGGCAATACCGTAGGTTTATTCACAACACAGGGTCTACACGGTTGATAACAGAAATGTAAAGATATCAACCCCTACGGTGTGTTAAGAGGGACGAAAGGCAATTCACCATAATAAACTCTTATTTTAGCGTGGTGTTATAGCGACATCTAGTGGCACAACTTATTACCTACATACGAATACATACATATGAATGTATGTTCCGACTAATGTCGAAATTCGGTTACGACACGTTCTCAGGAACGGATCTCCGTCGTAACACGAGGACCCCCTGTAATCTTTTTAAAAAAATTAAATGTAGATTTTTATTTTGAAATGTATTTTGTGCATCAGGACTAATGATTGTAGTGAAGTGTTTCATATTTGCCAAATCCATCACAGATAAACAGGCAAAGAACTTCATTGAATCAAATCAAGTCAAATTTTATTTGTACAGAGTGTTAGTATCAGTTAGTTGGATTGCCTGGTCAGGACTTAGTATATCCATAAACTTTGTAAGGTTTAAAATTTATTTTACAGCACAAGTGATATATTTATTATAAAAGAACTGTGAAAGAGATTTATTTCACATCTGGCCACAAAAACATGATTGTGTACATTTTTATTAGCTCCAAAGAAATCCAATATTTAATAAAATCCCACAGAATACTGAATATATTTTCAAGACTGACCAACCAGCCAAGTCAAATTATAGTGTTATGGGTGTTTAGTTGATTCTCACCTAAATATTACTCCCTAACAAGGAGCTGAATTTCTTAATCATGTAGTTGAACTATGTATCGATGACCTCAGTGCCTCCCAACTTTCCTGCCCACGTGTGGAAAAGAGGAGATGCACATCATGGTATCATCAGCATCAGTGCTAGCAGGAGGGTCAGGAGAGGAGAAGCCACCGTAGCAGGAGAGAAGCCAAAAATACTACAACAAAGAGAAGTGAATGGATTCAATTAAATAATATGCAGTTAGTTATAGTTAGTTAGTTACTAACAGTTAGTTTGTGCAGGGAGAAGTTACTAGCAGCTACTACAAATACTATTAGTAGGCTTAATAACCTTACAGAGCGGTTCTCCTGTGATATGTCTGACAATGTATTCATCATTTAAATATAGAAAAATCCAAAGCACCCTATTTTCTGAGTTATTCTGAGTTACTTTGCATTGCATTGGAATTGATATTCCCTTATTGCATTAAACTAGGCTTTGCCAGCTTGCTGTTCTCGTATATTCAAAATGTGTACACTGTGTGTAAATTTGAATACCTGTTATCCGTAGTAGTGGGTGGGTGGGTGGTGGCGATGGTGGTGGATACAATCCTGTAAAGGCATTTTATCATTTGAAAGGCATATTCAAAATTCCACAGCTGTCTTTACACTTTGCTTTAGTTTTTTTCAATTGCGAAAATTATTGTTATTGTAATTATTGTCCTACCTTGTTGAGCATGGGCCTTTATCCATGCCATATGGAGGCTTTGTAATCATCACTTTTGCGATTTCAGGACATGGCAGATCACTTTTATTGATAAGGGGATTGAGATCTAACAGGACAAAAAAGTTTTAGTATTATTCAGTATTCAAGAAAACTTCCAATCAGGAGCAACGATATTTCGGAACAAATTTGTTCTAAACGCAGAGCAGAAGGTCAGCAGTGAAAACATTTTTAATCAGCCTGCCTTGGAAGCTGAAAACGAAAGTTGCACTCCCTCCCTTGAGGAAATCTCTGTTTTTCATTTCGTCCAATGATGTAAAGAATCTTCTGCCAAGCAAAGGCCCCTTATATGCAGTCTGATTATTCTCATCCAGGAATGGAGTTCCAATCAGCCGAGGATTGTCAAACACCTTGTCACCTGATTAAAAGAGATAAATGGAACATTAAAGGTACAGAACCATAGATACTCTGTGCTATATAGTGCTGTTTGTGAAGAATTTATTCTTTTTCTTAATTTACCTTTAATGGTCTCTGCATCTGGGTCAGTGGTGAAACTCCTTTGCTTTGACATGTGCAGCTGGATATTTGGTGTCTGATCCAGCATTTCCAAGGTCACCTGCCTGAATGGGCAAGGCCACTCCACCTTGTCATCGTATTTACCTGACAGGAATTGTACATACAATCCAACAAATCTCCTGAACAACCCCACTCCTACGCGGTAAGCGTAGCCCCCTCTGGAGTACTGGCGTGGACTGTATATTACAGTGCCATAACTACTCGTTTCTAAAAGCCTCTCCAAATCATTAACTTGCACGGTGACATGTGGACACTCGATCTCGGACAGGTTGATGTCATCGATTGAGAAGCCGCCCGAGGAGCTCCCCGCTCCTTTATGAACCTCAAACTCAACCTGGAAGTGTTTTTTAGCGTTCAGTGAAACATGATGGAGCTTCCAGTGAGATGTTTGTGGACCTGGAGGAAGGAGACACACATTTATGGTTCAAGCACAGTTTTGTCAAGTAGAGCAGATGCCACTGATAATCATCCAGTCTGACATCACCAGTTATCTGTCCCATGAGGCGTCGCGTTCCTTCTGTGTCCCATTCATCATGAAACTCTCTGAGCCAGATGTTCAGTATGTCAGTCTCGCTCCCACTGTGGTAATAGTAGAACTGGAGACACTGAACATGACACTTCCTGTTGATACTCATCTTGTGGGTCTCCAGCAAGGCAGAGTCTCCTACCGAACCTTTTGCCGTACTAACATGCATGAAGTAACCAGTGTCCAGACCTAGATGGTGTCAAGAATGAATGTGTGTAACTTACAATATAAGCACATACAGTTTATATTATCTCTAGAAATATGATTATGATACAAAAGAAAAATCTAATTTGGAACATTTTGAACTCTTACCAATACCACTACTGCCGGTGGGTAGACTGGTGTGGTCAGAACTAGGACGCGAGTTTGCCTGTGTTACCATTTCCCAGCTAATGCTACCCTCTGAACAGTGGCGCATATGACACATGGTCCCTTCAGAGAACCCACAGTACATCTTGAATGCAATGGTTGATTCTGTACAGGGGAACAGAGAAAACAGGATTTAAGACAATCAGCTGACACATTACCTTGGTATGTGTGTGTGCGTGTGTAAACTGTATATATCTGTGTGTGTGTGTGTGTGTGGATAAGGCCTTCGGGCCTGGATGTAGAAAACAATTCCATAATATTTATTACTTAAAAAGTCAAGTACTCACTGCATTGGTAGCGAATGTTCAGCTCCCGAACATCACTGGGACTCATCGCCTGTCTTTGACCAATCACATTCTGGAAGTCTGGATCCTTGGTGATAATTGTTGACCCATTGCCATTGGTGAAGTCATTTTCGCCATAGTGCATCACTGACCAGTAGTCGTATGGGACTCCTGTAGTCGTGGAGTATCTCTCGCTAACCCTTTCAAAATTACCCTCAAAACCTACATGATACATAAAGGCAAACAATTGAATTAGAAGATATTGTATTGCAAAACCTATGAAACAAGCGTAGTTGGTTAAAGGAAGATTATATACACAAACGCAAAGAACAGGAATATTATAAAATGTAAATAGTAAAACCTTTTTCGATGTTCTCATAAGCAATTGTCACATAATCATCTCTGTCGTATCTGGATTGTTCGTGTAAAAAGCCGAGAGCGTGGAGAAACTCATGTTCAACTGTAGAAATTTCATCACAGAATCTGCCAATGGACAGGGTCTGTCCCGGAAATATTTTGCCGACATATGAAAAGCATCTGAAAAGGATAAAGAGCTTGTTACTGAAAGTCACAGTTCTAAGTAACAAACTGTGTGTTACACACTGTGACTGTACAAAGTATAAATCAGAATATTCTTATATTTAACATGCTTACATTGAGAAACAATGTTATTAATTGCTTATCAGAAGTGTAAATTGAAAAAGAAAATAATTAAAATACACACCCGTCTAACTTTTGGACATGGATGTAAAAGTCTTCATACGTTGCTGGTTTGAAATCGATGCATGACTTCAGCCTGTACTGGTCAAAGGCTTTCAGAATGACTCCTTTAGCATTAATTTCTTACATTGTTAGGGGATTGTGTGAAAGAAAAAACAAAGAAATGGCAGTGTAAATGCAATTGATATGTAATGTACTCATGCTTCAGTGTGTTGTTCTCACAAATTCTTCTAGATGCTCAGATGAAGGTTAAGGTTCAAGTAGCTTTGATCACTTCAATATGTCTGTGACTATTAAATGGCAACAATCTGATGCGTATTGCACTGCAGGCTGCCATCTAGTGTACAATAATGTATTTATATTTTAAACCATCCACCTAGAGAAAATATTTTTTAGATGTCATACTCACATAAAATTCATCATCATGCAAGAAATTGTAATATTTACCAAGGTCGTTTTCTAAATAATATGGGACTGGCGGTGTCCACAGCATGTTGACATCACGAATGGAACTTCTTTGTATGTCAATTGGAAGCTAAGATTTAGAAAAAATTATAAAAAAAAGAAAAATACATATATAATCTTATTGTTACATAATCAATATGTTCTTACTAATAAGCTAATTTAGCCACAAATGTTCTAAACTTACCGGTAAAATATCATCTTGTACTGAATCTGAGATAAAGCAGAAAATTATTCTTTGACAGTAAAATTTAAAAAATACTGCCATTGCATGTTAAGGATGTAAAGACTGTGAGATTTACCCTTGTTTATTTTTGAAATTGCAATGTCTTCTCCCATTTCTACAAAAAGAAATGAAATATTCCGTTATAACAAATCAATTATTCTTTCATTTTGTTATTTAGCTACATAAAATTATCAATAATAATGAAGTAATGCAACTTACCAATTTCCTCTGAGTCAACCTGAAAAAAAAACAACAAGTTTGAACACATCAGTGTTTAGCATGTATTGATGTAATTTTAAGAAATATAACATAAAACAATAAAAAAGAGTGGCATGTTCTTTTTCCAGGTTAATGGGAACTACTGCTGGGCTTACTAAACTGTCAAGCTGTAAAAAAAAGTAAAACTTTAGAAAATACCTCTATATTCAGAAAAATGTTCACAATTTAGGAATCAATCAATCATGTAATCAAATAATGAATTAATTAAATACTGACTAGAACACAAGTAAAACTGTAGATAAGAAATATATAACAATTTAACAGTAAAGAAGTACAAAAATAAATGAACTTACTTCATTTTGAGCAAATGCGGTGCAAGATGCCAAGTTCACCAGAAGGAAAATATAGCCTTTCATCCTTGTAGTAAGGGACCAAACTTAATTTGAACACCAGAGATTATGGAAATAACCATTAAAATAAATTCAAAGTCTTAGGCACAACACTTTGTTGTACCTTGTCAATGAATTTTGGATAATTTGTATTTGAAGAGGATAGAAAACTCATCTTTACCTTCTGGCACCCTATCTGTTGAGTGTGCAGCTTAACATGACAGGGTTTGGCTGTTACAGAGGAGTTTTAACCAAGGGTGACAGCCCACGTACAAAACAAAACAGGTTTAACATTTCAGAGAATTTTAGTTATGCATGTTTTGCATATTGAATAATTGCAGGACTTTGACAGGAAATGCTAACCATGTAATTTGTAGCAGGTCAGGTTTTTCAAACTGTAGTGCATCCTTCTTGCTTAGCTTCAATTTTTTTTTATTATTTGATCTTCTGATTCTTTTTCAATAGTAGTGAGGCATCAGCCCCATTTTCTTATGCCTTTAATCTTAGTTAATTACGTGTCACTATGCATTCACACTATTGTTTTCTTCTTCTTTAATATCATTTCATACTTTTTGGCCCCTTTTTTGTCTGAAGATTTTTGTTAGAAATTTAGTTTTTTGTCATCTTTGCACTGATTTTTTAATACGTTTTTTTATATCTTTGTTTTATATTTGTTTACATTGTATACATATTTGTTTATAAGGCCTCTTTTAAAAAATGACTTTTTTTAAAATATAATTTTTTCATAGTTTTTGATATTTTTGTTAATAAATGAAAACTTTCATCTTTTTCGACTTTTTAAAAAATGTTTTTTTTCTCCATTATTTTTTGATATATTTAGATTTTATGATTTTTTCAAAACATATTTTGTTGACAGTTTTGACCACAATAACGTTCTTTCATTATTTTCAATGATATATTGTGATGGTTTTTCAAGATTTTCAATGATATGATATGATAAGGATACGACTATGACATTTTTTTGGTCATTTTTGACGACATGATATAGTATATTTTTTCATAATTTTTGACAACATACTAAACTATGACGTTTTTTTTTCATGGTTTTCGATGACATATACGATTACGTTTTTTCATGATTTTTGACAAAATACTATACTATTACGATTTTTCATGATTTCTGAGGACATACTAAACTATGACGATTTTGGTCTGTTTTGATGACATACCCCTCTGCCCCTAGTCCACATTTCAGGACCTGTAATTCTCAAGAGTCAGGAAGCAGGCAACGAACATCAAGAGTCCTCTCACCCTGGACACATCCACTTCCCGCTCCTTCCCTCTGGCAGATGCTACAGAACTGTGACAACACAAATGTCCAGACAAGAGTAACTTTTAACCCACTGCAATCACCCTCATGAATGGTTGACCTAAATTCTCTTTTGCTTTTCACCTTATGCTGCTGTACAGAGTTTTATATTTTTGTGGTATTGTAATATTTATTCTCTTAGGACAATAAGGATAAAGCAATTGTTAATATATGACCAAACGGTTTAGATGAAAAAAAAAGAAATATTTCAGAGATTCCTTTTTTTTTTTTTTTAATTTTGTAACCATTAATTTAGGCATATTTTGCTATTTAATTTTGCACCTTCCCACCCCCCGGCCAAGACCTCACCACCCCATCCCCAGACCACTCTTTTGGGGTGTGAAGACCTACCTCTCCCATGGTTTAAAAAAAATCCTGGAGGAAGCCCTGTATGAGATATTTTCTATGTTTTTGACGACATACTAGACATACCGTCTGGTGACATGGGCCAGTCTGGTGACATGGGTAGAAAAAGAATTATGTGTCCACATCTTGTTTAACGCATGAGAACTTGAATCATCTTGTTCCCACACATATCAGTTTATCCATTTCATTACACACTCACAAGAAGTCACTATCAGGGAGCACGCCGCCCTACCGCCCTACCGCCCTACCGCCCTACCGCCCCTCCCGTTGCTAGGTTACCGACCCACATCGTCGCTGCTGTACTGCTGTTCTGGACATTTTTCAAACAAATTCAAATTTTTGACAACATTTTTGACAAAATTTTCGACGCCTTACTACACGGTGATGTTTTTTGGACATTTCAGACGTTTTTCAAAAAAATATATCATTTTTTGACAAAATTTGGGACTCTTACCTATACTATGACATTTTTTTGATGTTTTGGATATTTTTCGAAAATTTTTTTTTTTTTGACAAAATTTTCGACACCTTGTTATACTATGACGTTTTTCAACATTTTGGACGTTTTGCGACAAATTTTATTTTTTGACAAATTTTTGACAATTTTTGGATAAAATTTTCGATGCTTTACTATTCTATGTCCTTTTCTCGACATTTCGGACGTGTTTCAAAAAATTACATTTTTTGACAAAATTTTGGACGCCTTACTATACTATGAAGTTTTTTCCACGATTTGGACGTTTTTTGAAAATTTTAATTTTTTGACAAACTTTTCGACACCTTACTTATGTCGTTTTTTGACGTTTCGGACCTTTTTCAAAAAATTACATTTTTGGACCAAATTTGACGCCTTACTATACTATGATGTTTTTTCGTTTCGGTCGTTTTTTGAAAAATTTCATTTTTTGGACAACATTTTTGATGGCTTACTGTACTGTGTCGTTTTTTCTACATTTCCAACGTGTTTTGAAAAATTTAATTTTTTGACAAAATTTTCGATGCCTTTTAATATGTCATTTTTTCGACGTTAAAAAAAAATTATTTCTTGACAAAATTTTCGATGCCTTATGCCATGACATTTTGTTGACATTTCGGATGTTTTTCGAAAAATGACAATTTTTGACGCCTTACCATGTAGTTTTTTGACATTTTGGACGTTTTCCAAAAAATTTCCTTTTTTGACAAAATTTTCGACGCTTGACTATACATTATTACGTTTTTTTTGACATTTTAGACATTTTTGTTAAATGTTTGTTTTTGTTTGTTGACAAAAATGTTCAACACATTACTAAACTATGACGTTTTTTGGTCTGTTTTGATGACATAACTCTCTGCCCCCAGGCTACACCTGTAATCCTCAAGAGTCAGGAAGCAGGCAACAAACATCAATGAAAAGTCCTTTCACCCTGGACACATCGACTTCCAGCTCCTTCCCTCTGGCAGATGCTACAGAACTGTGAAAACACAAATGTCCAGACATTAACTTTTTCGCACTGCAATCACCCTCATGAATGGTTGACCTAAATTCTCTTTTGCTTTGCACTTTATGCTGCTGTTACAGAGTCTTATATTTTTGTTATATTTATTGTCAGATAATATCTTGTACCTAGAGAACGTCAACAACTGCCAGCAACAATTTCCATGTGTTTATAAGCATTCTTGATGAATACAACTTTTTCTGATGTTTTTCGAAAAAAATCATTTCTTGAAAAACTGTTCAACGCCTCACTAGACTATAATGTTTTTTCAAAGTTTTCGGCGTTATTCAAAAAATGACAGGTTTTGACAAAATTTTCGATGTCTTACTATACTGTCGGGTTTTTGACGTTTCAGAAGCAATTCGAAAATGTCATTTTTTTGACAAAATGTTCGATGCCTTACTTTACTATGCTGTTTTTCAACGATTCGGACATTTCCCAAAAGATTTCATTTATTGACAAAATTTTTGACAACTTACTAAACTAGGGTGTTTTTCACTGTTTTTTCGAAAAATTACATTTTTTGACATAAATTTTGACGCCTTACTATATATACTATGACGTTTTTTCAAAGATTTTGATGTTTTTCAAAAAATTACAGGTTTTGACAAAATTTTCGACGTCTTACTATACTGTCGGTTTTTTTGACGTTTTACTATACTGTCGTTTTTTTGATGTTTTACTATACTGTCGGTTTTTTATACATTTCGTATGTTTTTCGAAAAATGACATTTTTTGGACAAAATTTTCAATGCCTTACTATACTATGATGTTTTTCCGACGATTCAGACTTTTTTCAAAAAAAATTATTGTTTGATCAAAATTTTCGATGCCTGATATTTTTTTCCCATGATTCTCAAAAATTTGCATTTTATAACAAGATTTTTGACGCCTTACTATCCGATGACGATCCGATGATTTTTTTTCACGTTTCAGATGTTTTTCTAAAATGTTTATTTTGTGACAAAATGTTCGACGCCTTACTGAACTATGACATTTTTGGTCTCTTTTGATGACATTCCCCTCTGCCCCAAGTCTACACTTCAGGACCTGTAATCCCCAAGAATCATAAAGCAGTCAATGAACATCAATGAACACATCCACTTCCAGCTTCTTCCCTCTGACAGATGCTACAAAACAGGAGTAACTTTTTCCAACTGCAATCACCCTCATGAATCGTTGACCTAAATTCTCTTTTGCTTTGCACTTTATGCTGATGTACAGAGTTTTATATTTTTATGGTATTGTTATATTGATTGTCTGATAAAATATTGTACCTAGGGAATGTCAACAACTGTCAGCACCAATTTCCATGAGTTTCATGACTTTTTCTGATACTGACTTTTTCTGATTCTGACTGTGTATACACACACACACGCACACATGCACACACACACGCACACACACAAACGCACACACACACACACACACGTATAATTTTAATTTTTTGACAACACTTTTGACACCTTACTGTATGTCGTTTTTTCAACGTTTTGGACGTTTTTCGAAAAATTACAGGTTTTGACAAAAGTTTTTGACATGACTATAATGTGTATAGCCTAATATTTTTTTCGATGTTTTACTATTTTTTGACGTTTTACTATACTATAACTTTTTTTTACGTTTCGTACGTTTTTGAAAAATTGTATTTTTCGAATTTGATGCCTTACTATGTTGTTTTTCCGACGATTCGGATTTTTTTCAAAAAATTTCATTTTTGGACAAAATTTTCGACACCTTACTAAACTATAAACTTTTTTCAGCATTTTTAAAAAAAATTTAATTTTTGACAAAATTTTCTATGCCTTAGTATACTAAGGCGTTTTTTCGACATTTTTGACGTTTTTGAAAATTTTCATTTTTTTACAATTTTTTTTAATGTTTTACCATCCCATGATTTTATTTTAAATGTTTCATATGGGTTTTGAAAACGTTCTTTTTTTGACTAAATTTTCAATGCATTACTATACTATTCCGTTTTTTTCAAAGTTTCGGACATTAAAAAACATCATTTTTGGACAAAATTTTTGACACCTTATTATACTATATTGTTTTTTCAATGTTTTGGACGTTTTCCGGACGTTTTGATGCCTATGAAATTTTTTGACCTTTCCGGATATTTTTCAAAAATTTTTCAACGCCTGACAACAGTATACAATGTTGTTCTTTCCAAGTTTTGAATGTTTTTTTTTGAAAATTTTCATTTTTGACAGAGTTTTCGACGCCTTACTAAAACTATTAATTTTTTTGCCTTTTTGGACATTTTTCAAAAAATTTCATTTTTTGACAAACTTTTGAATTTTTTTTAAATGTTTTTTTGAAGAATTTTATTCGATGCCTTACTATGACTATGAAATTTTTTCGACTTGATGATGTATTTTCAAAGTTTCAGATGTTTTTCGAAAATTAAAATTTTTTGACAAAAATGTTCAACGCCTTACTGTACTATGACGTTTTTTTCAACATTTTGGACGTTTTTCAAAAAATTACAGGTTTTGACAAAATCTTCGATGCCTTACTAAACCATAGCGTTTTTTCAACGTTTTTCAAAATTTTTCATTTTTTGACAAAATTTTTGACACCTTACTAGACTATAACGTTTTTTCGCTGTTTTGCACGTTTTTCTAAAAAAAATATTTTTTGACACAATTTTCCCTGCCTTACTAAACGATGACAGTTTTCATTGTTTTTTTAAAAAATTAAATTTTCTGATAAAATTTTTGACGCCTTACTATACTATGATGTTTTTTTTCAACATTTTGGACATTTTTTGAAAAATTACAGGGTTTGACAAAATGTTTCAATGTCTTACTATAATGTCGTTTTTAATTTTTTTTCTTTTGATGTTTTGAATGTTTTTTGATGAATGTTATTTCTGGACAAAATTTTCGATGCCTTACTATGACTATGAAATTTTTTCGACTTTTCGGATGTTTTTCGGAAAATTTCAGTCTTTGACAAAATTTTTGACACCTTAATATACTATGACATTTTTTCAATGTTTTCGGACAATGTAATATTTTGACAAAATTTTTGACGTCTCAATCAACAGTGACTTTTTTTGACATTTCGGACGTTTTTTGAAAAAAATGTACTTCTTGACAAAAATTTTGATGCCTTATTATTCTATGATGTCTTTTCGAAGTTACTGATGTTTTTCGAAAATTTAAATTTTTTGACAAAATGTTCAACGCTGTACGGAACTGTGACGTTTTGTTCAACATTTTGGACGTTTTTGTCGAAAAAATTCATTTCTTGACAAAAGTTTTGATGCCTCAGTATTCCATGATGTTTTTTCGATGTTTTGGAAGTTTTTTGAAGAATTGTATTTTTGACAAAACTTTCAATGCCTTAATATACTATGACGGGTTTTTTTGACATTCCTGACACTTTTTGAAAATTTAAATTTTTTGATCAAATTTTCGACGCCTTACTATACTATGATGTTTTTTCGACTTTTTGGACGTTTTTCCAAAAATTACAGGTTTTGACAAAATCTTCGACGCCTTACTAAACCATGACGTTTTTTCAATGTTTTTCGAAAAATTTCATTTTTTGACAACATTTTCGATGCCTTACTATACGCTGCGTTTTTTTGACATTTCAGATGTTTTTCAAAAAATTAAGTTTTTTGACAAAATTTTTGACACTTTACCATACCATGATATTTATTCACCATTTTGTACAGGTTTCGAAACTTTTTATTTTTTGACAAAATTTTCGACACCCTACTACACTATGCTGTTTTTCAACGTTTCGGACATTATTGGAAAAAATCTGTTTTTGACAAAATTGTAGATACCTTACCATACTATGTCTTTTTTTACGTTTTTGAAATGTTTTAAGTTTTTTCTAAATTGTCAAAAATTATAATATAATACGGTGTAGAAAAATTTTGTCAAAAATATTTTTTTGAAAAACACCTGTGGTATGTGTATCACACTCTGGCAATCCCTGGGATAATCAGAGAGTATATGTTTTTTAATTTGCAGTATACTGAGACAGGTAATGATTGACTGAGACAAAACAGCACAGCAGGTTTTAACTTTTTTTCACACAACAATCCACATTCATTTGAGCTGCACCGTGAAAGACAGATTTTATGGTTGTCAAAGGAACATACTTGCTTGTGAGTCACTTAAAACTTTCAAAGCAGCTCTGTGAGCACAGCCCCAAGAATACCATTGTTTGTCAACACCCTGATTCTCTACTCCTTGCTGTGACCTACATGAGTGTTGAAAGTTATTAAATAAACAAATCTCTTTTGACCTACAGTAGCTTGTTTAGTTTTTGTTCCTGTGAGGATGAACTGTAATCAATTTGGTAGGTATCTTCAGGTTCTCGAAACATTTCCAATACTTTGGTTAATGGTACAATTGCTACAAAATTTTTATTATCAGCCTTATCTGTCTCTGACTGTCTTTTAGTGCTATAGACCTGAACTCTGATCGTTAACAGGGTAAACCTGATACTTGAAGGATGTGTTTCCAACCCAGGGGATAAGATGGTTAATGTCGTGAGAAGTACTTAAGTCCCTGAACTTGTTCGTCAAAATTCTTTCAGGTCATACAGCATTCCTTAGGTTCCCCTATAGAACATTTTCTGTAGAAAAGCCAGAAAGTGCCTCAGGGCATTTTTCCATTTCCATCCAGCTCGGTACAGGACTGTACGGCTCGGCATGGTACTGAACAGTTGGTTTTCCATTACACTGGAGCAGTGTCGCTACGTGGTACCCCTTCCCCCGCTCCCGCTGTATACGCGGAAACTGCATGTTACACATCAACAACAACAGCAGCAAACACCGTACTCCGTACACTCGTACTAGTACTGTGGAGATTTTTTTTTGGTCCTACAAAGCTATTGCTGTGTTCTGTGCTGTATTACTGTGTTTGCAAATCATTAAGTGTATTAGTGTATTAAAAAAGATAGTACTGTCAATGTACGTGATTGATTTAAAAAAATTATGCCTTGAAAGGCATAAAGGTTGGTTTATGAAGGTGTAGTGGATTGCAGTATACAGCACATGAATAAACATCTAATTGGTTAATCAATTAATTTATTGGCAGAATAATCAAATACATTAAACCCCCAAACATTGTAAATAGTATATATTTGCGTTGGATTGCGAGTGTTTATTGTCACATTATTATAGTACTTTGTTTTGTGTTATCTGATTATCACAAGAATCATGACAACACAGCTAAGCGTAGTCCTCAGTAAATCCCATGCCAGTAATACAAAAAGGATGAGCCTGACGGCAAAAATGTAATAAAGACTGTTTTCCATCCTGTCAAAAGAGGCAGGAGGTGTAATTCAGGCATTTCCACATTCTTCAGCAAAAGAGGCCCATATGGCTCAGTGCAGGCAAATGTGCTTTTAGCACATTAATTGTTTTGTTGGTTTTTTTGTGTGTCTTTTTTAATATGTCAGTGGCATCTCTTACAGTTAAGGGTTAGGGTTAGGGCTAAGGGGTTGGAGTTGTTGGGGTTAGGGGTTGGGGTTAAGGGGCTAGGGGTTAGAGTGTTAGGTGGTTATAGGGTTAGGGTAAGTCTTCGGCTCCTTTACCACCTGTCTGCATCAGAGTCACATGGTTCAAGTTAGACCATATCTGAGGCTCAGGGAGGTGTCAGCAGTTCAAGCTAAGTAAAAAGTACAAGTAAAAAAGTAAAGAAAAGTAAAAAAAATGAGTTATACTCATAAAAGTTTAACTGATCCATTGTTAGAGAACATGTAACATGGAAAACAACATGACCTTCACCCTCCACTAAAAGCAGTCATTACAAGTACAGCCTGTCCACGATTAGCAGAAGCTGACTAAAGTGACATGAATGGTTATGGTTAACTCATCCAGACATACAGACAAAACCAGTCTGGACGCTCACATGCACATGACTGTTCAAGAAACATACATGTATAGAATTTCATTCACCTGGATCACAGATTTTGCAAAGGAACAAAGCAGAGGTGCACAGAAACATTACAATTAACCAAGTGCAAGCTTAAAAACATCTACACATTGTACTGTTACTATCAGTGCCATTGATGATAGGAAGATAACCCATCTTCCTTCGGTAATCCCAGAAAAGAAATGTCTCTCCATTATCTCTAAATCTACAGTAAAAAAAAAGACATACTGATCATCTCCAAATCATTTGCAATGCTCATTGGCTTTAACATCTGCTCCTGGAAGTTGTCACGCTGGTCCAGCAGTGAGACAGTTGCCTGTCTCCATGCACAAGGCCACTGCAGCTGGTCATCAAGGTCTGTCGACGTCAGCCAGAAGAAAACGCCAAAGTAATGAGCATAGAGCTCGAAGAGGTGCTCAAGGAGGAGCTGGACATCATAGCGTTGTATGGATAAGAACTTTGGGCTGAGGAACATTGTGCCAACTGTGCTGTTTATCGAAAAGTGGTCAGAGTTGGGGATATGCCAGACGAAGATAATGTGGATGTTCATCCAAACAGGTTGATGACACTGACTGAGAGCACTTTGGAGGAGTTTCCATGTCCTTCACCAACCACTAACCAGATGGGCCTGCTGGCACTGAGAGGAACGTGATGGAGCTGCCAGTGAGAGGTTGGCGGACCTGGCAATTTCTAATGTGCTAGAAATCTAGTAGTCTTCATACATTTGATTTTGATACTATGTTTTGACTGTTTAATTTAATAGATAGATTAGATATGTGGTTTCCTTAGCATTCTTGCCATACTCTTTGATCCAGATGTTGAGTTGATCTTTTGTCACAAAAGGAAAACTGGAGACACTGCAGCTGTCTGGTCGGGTTTTTTTTTTCCTGTTCTGCATTTTCTCACCTTCTTTTCTGAAAGCAGTGCATGAAAGAATCTCACCCTACACACAACTGTCATCACTGTCCAAAACAACAGTACACATTCCAGTGTCTATTCTATAGGACAAAAGAGCCATCTGTCACCTAAAGAAGGTGAAATGTGAAAAATCTCTCGAAGAGACACAAAGAGCCACACCACACAGCACATTCATGCTTACATAAGGGCTTAAAGTATAATACATACAGTACATCCTTTCCTGAGTGAATCAGTCCAACACAGACACACCAATCAACAGATCCCTCCTCCAGCAGCTGACTACAGATCGATCGAGATGTTGACTTTTTTTTAGAAGATGTCAAGTTGCAAAATACGTTGATGTTTCATTTTTTGACATTGACTTTACGTCATCAGACTCCCTTTTCTTAAGAGCTTGAAAAATGTACACACACACACCCTCCACCCCCACGTCTTGTTTCTCGTTCTGTCAGATTTTTGTTCCCATTGTTCCTGGCTCAATTCGAGTCACCTTGCTCCCTATTATTATTTTACTCTGTAGAATGCCTTGAGATAATGTAGGCCAATACTATAATTAGGCGCTATACATATAAAATTTAATCTCATTGCAATGTATTACTGTGCCTGGCGTTTTGCATGCTAAAGGGCATTTTTCCTGCCGGTTCCAACGAGCAATCATATATATTCATTTTTATTTTTAAGTTCGCCCTGTAAAAAAAAAAGTGGAAGAATAAATTAACATTACATAACATTAAAATGATATCCATATTTAATTACGTTAGTAAAAATTGAACTTTTTATGATTTTATTTGAAAATGTTTACATGTGGTGAAGAGGCTTAGTGACAGTGTGAATTTTCCAACCAGTAGTTGTTTAATATTTATTATTTGTTTAATACAGAATTTTTCACGGCCAATAAAATAAAGAACAATCAGACTTGCTGAAGCGGACAAACAAGATAAACATGTAACAGCATTAATATTGTATTCATCCAGCAGCATCTACACTGCTCTGTCACTAGGTGGCAGTGTTGCCTCTTTTTTTGACACTGGCTATTTTCCACTTCTACTTATTGCATTGGCCAAAAAGGTACAGTTTACCTTTTACAGTCTTATACAGGCAGCTGCAACAAATATTATCTTTGAGAATTTTATACTTTATAATCATTTTGTTGCATTTCGTCAAGCTGTTCATCAAAGACTGGCATTTTTGAGTCAATCAGCAGGTAGGGAACGTCTAGAACTAAAAACGGGTTAGACATCTCGGGTATATCCTATAGGGGACAACAAGGCTGGACACAGATTACACACATTACAATGAGCCATTGACGTGAGACAGCTATCTTCTTCTTATCAGACTAGCAGCATCAATCTGGTAACAGTCTCTTATCTACATCCAAACAACAGTCACTCTTTGTTTGTCACCACAGAGAAAGGGGCAAGACGTGACTTGTTCAGAGAAACATGTGTGCACCAAACAACAGCTCCCTCCTCTCGGTGGTGAGTTTGAATGGGGCAGACATCAGTCTGGCCTCCAGTTTTAAACGTGGCCATTGGGATTAAGACCTTAACGATGCCTTCTGGCTTTTTTTCCCCAGATAATGCGGCTCGATGGCCCCCGGGAGCCCACACAAGTGCTAATCAGGCATTAAAACGTGAGAGATCAGATTTGCATCTGTAAAGTCTTCAAGATTTTCATTTCCCACCTTGAACATTTTGCGCCTCAGTTACTGTAGCACTTCACAATGTAATTAGATTAAGGGTAGACTGAATGTCCCCAAGTTACAATTAAGGAAACTTAAAAAGTAAAATTGTAAATCCTTAATTTTTTTCTTGATAAACAATGATTTTGCTTGTGAGATATTTCCAGAATGACCCGTGCACAGTGTTTGTCATTAGGTATTTAGCAGTTGCTATGTTGTAAAGTGTGTGTGAGTTTGCATGCACGTGCGTACAAGTGTACAATTGTCATTAGACTATGACCCTCCACGTTGGATGCTGGCAATGTCAACGGAGGGAAAGGGTAAGAAGGATAAGGCTTCGTGTTGTGTAATAACAAGAGGTTGCACAATCCCAGAAAGAGTAACATGGTGTTCAAGACACATAATTAACTTTAAAATCAAATTAATAAGACTGTTTTTTGTTTTTTTTATGCATCAGTTTTGTATAATGTGTAAACTAATGGGATAAATCTATTGTTGACTGATCACGTTGGCCATCCACGCTTCTCACGACAGTTTCTCCGTTTTAATGTTGACACCAGGAAGGTGCACTTTCACGGCAAGTGATGACAGGAACAAGAACAAGAACAAGAACAGTCATCTATGTCAGGGGGGAAAAAAAGAAGGGGGCGAGTACAACGAAACAGAAGCCAGGACTTGTTAAGACATGGCAGATGATATCAAAATACCCAGCTGCCTTCTGGGAAAAAAACACACACATGCGTGTCTGTGGCTCTGGAGTAGTCCCTCTGTGTGTTTATGTAATCAAACTTTTTGCATAGATAACATGCTCTAAAATAGTTTTTTTTAATTTAATTTACAAATTGGAGACACATACAGCCACTATGAAGGACCACAAAAAAAAACACCGATCTGGCATTTTGTGTTTTCCAGATTCTTCTGTTTATTTTTTCGGTATCTTCCAGTAATGATAAAAACCTACATTGTGATAACACACAATAAAAACTAAGTATATACATGTTTGGCATGTGCAGATGTTTGTTTAACAAATATAGCACCTTGCAATAAATATAATGTTGTGAATATTAACCATGTGTGATTTGTTGTTGTTGTACAGTACAATTCAGATCCATAAATGATTTCGTGCTTCAAACTGAGGTACACCAAACAAGGCCACCATTTTGTTCGATGATGGAGCAGAGGAAGACTTATTTTGCATAGAGGAAGACTTATTTTGCATTGATAAAGGAGTCGTAGAGAGACATGAGCTGGGCCTGGAGGTCCTGGGCGTAGGGATCGAGCTTTTCTCTCAGGTCCTCAGCGTAGGGGGCCACCATTTGTTTCACCAAGTTGGCTCTCTGACTGAACTCAACCTGGACTTTCTCGGTCATGGGAGCAACACTATCTTGGAAGTCCTGCAGGTGCTGGTCCACCCTCTGCTTCAGGTCTTCAGTGTAGGGCCCCAGCTGAGCCTGCAGGTCTCTCACACTCTCCTCCAGGCTGGTCTTCAGCTCCTCGCTCCTCTGAAGCAGGGTCGTCCTCAGGGCCTCAGAGTCCAGGGAGTCAGCATAGGGGGCCAGGTCCTGCTTGAGCTGCTCCACTCTCTGCTGGATCTGGGCCTTCATGTCCTCGGTGTAGGGCTCCAGCTTGTCCCTGACAGAGGCCAGCTCCTCGGTCAGCACGTTTCTCAACACGTCGGCCTCTTTGGTGATCTTGACCATCAGGTCCTGAGCTGCAGGGGGAAGCTGCTCCTGGATGGTGACTGCATACGTGCTGGCAATGTCAGCGCTCTCTGTCAGGCGGGCGCTAAAAGCCAGACATGACACAGGTCAATGAGCAATGCGGCCTACATCAACAAAAGTCTAAAACCTAATCAGATATCCAGGGTGGAGGCCTTTTAACTCCATCTAACTTTTTTTTGCGATATGTGTACATTGTTTCTGTTCCAAGATGCATATGCTACGCTAAGTGCTGCTCTATTATTCATTTCACAGGATGTAAAAAAAAAACATACAACCATACTGACAAGACTCATTTGACTCAGTTATCGTAGTCCACTGTGTCAAAACACTTACTTGACTTCCTGTCCAAACTGAGACTTCCTGATCATCTGTAGGGTGTCATCAGCTGTCTGGGTGGCCTTGGCAATGTAGTCCCAGAACGAATCAATCAGCACTTCCATCTGTGGCTTCGGCGCATCAGCATAGAAGAGGTTGGCATGGCAGCCTGTCAAAAAAGATGTGGACGTTAGCCTTTGTCAGAGGTGCAGATTTCTTCTTCTATTCAGTTTTTGCCCAACAAGTTTAAACCAAAAGCTTGCAACCTACCAGACAGCACTGCGATGGCTAGTACCAGAAACACCTTCATGACTGCGTCTCACTGGAAAACAATTATGAGCTAATTATCGTTTAAGCTGCAGCAACAAAGTCAGACATTATAATGACCAGAAGATCTCATTCTCACCTGCTTTCGGCCTGTGTGTCTCTGAGGGTTTTGCGTGATTGTGAGTGTGTCGGAGTGCTATCATGTTTATATACTGAAGCCAGGTGACAGTTGTAGTCAAGAGCCCAAAGTCCAGGAGTCCCTGCCATGTTGTCACAATGGCTCTCTTCCTGTTTCTGCTGCTTCTCCTTGCTCCTGTCACATGGCGACTGGAGCTACAATGCAAACACAATCTTTACAATATACAGAAGTCATGTGTATTTGACTATGCTTTGTTCTCTTCCTGAGAACAAAGCATATTGCAGTGGTCCTCCTCTGACCCCCTTTTTCTCGACAGCAGTGTGATTAACTATCTACTTGGTTCAGTGCGAACAACCTGCAGATAACTTTAGTATCCTTACAACAGTGGACTTTGAATAAGGGTCAGGCAACGTCAGTAAATTGGCACAAGGCAAATTTTTTTCTGGACTTCGGAAATGAAAAGAACCTCAGTACTAATCACACATAACATTTCTATTTACGGAATGTTACTCAGCGGGTATGACTTGATGTAAACCTGATGTAACATAACATGTATTTTCATATAGGTGGTCTTCAAAAGGATGAAGCGGTATTCATTTTTAAAAGGTTTGGGAATAATATTCTGTAAAAATAATCTTTTTGATACAATTTTTTACAGTAATGGCCAATTGCTAGCCTTTACTGGCTTATTGCATAGTTATAGGTACTATACTTATAACTATGCTTATTGCATAGTTGTAGGTACTATCAGTGTCTATTAACAAAGTTTGTAGTAGTTTTTGTAGAACGCTGAAAACTGCAACACAAAAGTAAATGAATTAATAAATTAAGCTGAATGAATAAATGAAGTTTATTTTTTGTAATAAATTAACTTGTGAAAAATGTTGTTATTGACAAAATACAAGAACCCAATTACATTGTCCTATAGCAATAAAAAGATCCAGTATTAAATCTGTAAAACACAGCGTCATAGGATCTTTGTCGAAGAAAAAAAGGGGTCACAACTTTCAGAAATAAGACGGCACTAAAATGCTGCTCGTTCCTAATGAAGTGAACTCTGATGCTCCATATGGGAACCAGCAGCTACTTTGTCCTCCAAAAGCTGACGGTGTCTGAGTCTGCTGACCTTCGGCCAGACTGATGTACAGGGACTGCTGAACATTGGCACGACACAGAAACCAGAGACATAAAGTACCCTGACGTTTGCTGGCTAATGGGGACAGTAAACCAGCTACCATATAACTAATCTAAGGGATTAGGATCTAATCATTAAAGAAATGAAACAAAGTCTATCTCGGGAAAGAAGCACCACGTGACTGAGAACAGTTCAATGATTCCAGAGATCTGTATATGGATATGGTTTGTTTGAGTTCAAACCTATGGATTTTGTCATCATGCGTACATGCAAGTAACTGTATCTCTGAAGTCTCGGGTTAAATAAATAAATGAATAAAAGAAGAGTCATGGTTTTCAAATCAAAACCATGTGCTGGACAATGACTGGTGTATGAAACTGGGGTTACGTTGACTGGGTCATGTACTCAGGGTGTATGTGCTTGTGCATGCGTGGATTCTCTGGCACAGGGTGTCCATGACGATAGGGCGAGGCCAGTTGACAGCAAGGCACTAAACACTTGGACTTTGGGATGTATACTATATAAGCTGCAGAACCTCACCCGCTGAGCACAAGCACTGCCAAGTGGACTTGCAGACACACTCGCAAACAGGTAAGCGGGAGCAACTCTCTGCTGCTTTGTTGGAGGTGTGACTACATTTGAAATCAAATTGAATTAATTGTTTGTTTTTTTTGATCATAAGGTCTAGAAGCCATGAAGGTCCTTGTTGTGCTCGTCCTTGCTGCTTTCAGCGGTGAGTATGATGAGAAGATACAGTTCTTCCATTCTAAGTTTTAGATCAGGCTGAAAATCCACTCTCACACTTCCTATATCTCGACTGAACAGGCTGCCAAGCCAACCTCTTCTTTGCTGATGCACCCAAGTCCCAGATAGACGTGCTGAATGACGCTTTCTGGGACTATGTTGCCAAAGCTACCCAAACAGCTGATGACACCCTGCAGATGATCCAGAAGTCTCAGTTTGGACAGGAAATCAGGTAGATACAAAATGCTTGACAGTGTGTGACATGATGCCAGTAAAAGTAGCTACCGGCGACTGTGAAATAATTCTTCCCGACGAGAATACAATCCTAAACTTCATTTTATTGTTCGCTTTCATGTCCAGTGCCCGTCTGACAGAAAGTGCTGACTTGGCCAGCACTTACGCAGCCACCGTCCAGGAGCAGCTTCCCCCTTCAGCCCAGGAACTGATCACCAAGGTCACTTCAGAGTCAGACCGTCTGCTAGAGCTCGTGATCCAAGACTTGAACACAGTCAGGGACAAGCTGCAGCCCTACACCGAGGACATGAAGGCCCAGATCCAGCAGAGAGTGGAGCAGCTCAAGCAGGACCTGGCCCCCTATGCTGACTCCCTGGACTCTGAGGCCCTGAGGACGACCCTCCTTCAGAGGAGCGAGGAGCTGAAGACCAGCCTGGAGGAGAGTGTGAGAGACCTGCAGGCTCAGCTGGGGCCCTACACTGAAGACCTGAAGCAGAAGGTGGACCAGCATCTGCAGGACTTCAAGGAGCGTGTGGCACCAGTGACCGAGAAAGTCCAGAGCGAGCTGACTCAGCGAGCACAGCAGGTGAAAGAAATGGCTGCCCCCTATGTTGATGAGCTGAGAGAAAGGCTGGACCCCTACGCCCAGGACCTCCAGGCTCGCCTCGCCTCCCTCTACGACTCCTTTGTGAAGTCCAACTAAGTCTTCACCTCACCTCTAACAGAAAGGAACTGCATCCGAGTAGAACATCTATGTTGTTAACAATGTGACGACACCAGTTTGGAAAATTAAAGAAGTCTATAAATAGTTTTACAGTATTTAAAAAAGGATACATTATAGATATTGAATGTTGGTCTGTGACAACACAAAGTTCTTTCCCCATATTATGGAAATAAACAAAAATATGAGTGTGCAAGTCTGCTGTCTTATTTATCAAGATGTAGTGACATCATCATATACAATATTATATAAAAAAATTATATATAATTTATTATGATATAAAATCAAATTACTTTTCTTGTGTGGCTGCCAGTTTTGTATTTGGCTGTCACGCGATACTGGATGAAAGCAGTCTTTGAAAAAGAACGGTGCCCCCTGGTGAACAAGGAGAGTCACTCCATTGATCTTGTCCCGTAAACTCTGGCTGACCAGTTTTAGTGACTGATTTAAACTTAGGCATCATTAAGAAAATGAGAAACGTGTGATATAAACTACACACACAAAAAAGGAGAATAGGAATTTAATCTTTTGTTTTTTTTCTTCTCGAGTTGCAAAATCCCACCCAGTTGAGATTCAGTTGTTTGTATTGGACGGGGCATGTCAAGGTCTGCCTCTGCAAGTCTGGAAGTTCATAAACACATCATGCTTCCACCTTGTTTTGGAGCTTTTCTTTTGTGCCTTCATCCCTGCCATCGCTCCCACGCTGCCTTATCCAGTGGCAAACAACATTCCTTTGTTCTGCCCCCAGCTGTCACAGGCTTTGCACACCATTAACCCTTCTTTTCTCTGATTACATAAAGGTTCACGTATAAGGTTAGATTGTTACTTTTCTTTAAAAGCATTTTTATAGTTTTAACACCTTTTGAGTTTCACTGTTCTTTTTTTAATTTTTTTATTACTATTGCGCTCTCTGTATACTTGCACCGTTGTGCACACAACTTGCCTATGAAGGTTCCCGCTCATCCAGATCATGGGATCTTCAGGGGAGGTTTAACGGACTTGCTTTAACAGGATTTGAGCTCCAAACCTCTTGGTTTCATATGTAAATAATGTTCAGTGGAATCCCCTTAGGGTCTGAACAAAGGAGCCTCATTAACATCTTGACTCAGGTGAAAGTAAAAACACAAACAAATTTAGATGGATTAACAATCTGCTTGTTTTACATAACAACTCTCTACTGTAAGCAGGTTAAATACCGAAACCTCCCTTCAGATAGTTAAAGTTGAAGACGCCTCTTGGATTAGAGGTGGAACTTCTTCTGAAACACAATCAAGTTTATTTTGGAAACGCTGGGGATGCTTATAAATCTAGCAGACAGAAAAACTCGAATGAATAGATTCTGAAGAGCAATAATAATAATAATAATTAAAAAAAGGCTTGTGGCCCTTTATAACAATAAAACAAGACTCTGTCTGCTGCACTCATCAGCTGACGCCACTGACTCAGGACCAGATGATTGAGGATATGAAACAAACACTCCCATCTGAATTTGAACATCCAGTCCAACAGCCCTTCAAGCTCCTAACTCCAGTAACCTCGCTGACTCAGCTGACCACATTTTAACACTCGGCACAGTGAGATCATCCGGACTCAACTGAAAAAAGTCAAACCAAAGGGTTACTTTTCTACAAGCCATTTAAAGATGCCCTCTCACACACTGTCCTGACACATGTTGGACATTGCCTCTGCTGTTGTGGAGCAAAAGGTAAAGCAGCTGTAGTTCAGATGCCCATGTCAAATATTGCATTGTATTACCTCACTTAGTTTCACTTCCCTGTAACATTGTGGGTCTATGGGGCAGTGTCTGTTTTAACCATGCTAGATTTTTTTTACTTACAAGTGAAGGTTTCTCTCAACATAAAAAACAAACCCAAACACATTCATATGGAATAAGATTAAATAATGGCATTCAGACAAATATGTGAAGATAAATAGTTGCTACATGATAACATTTTGTTTGTTGTTGTGTATTTTACCCGGGCTGGGCTTGTTATCTATTTTCACATAAATGTTGTTTCTGTGGGTGACGCACCTCTTCAAGCGACACGCCACTATCGTAGAATACCAAGGTCAAAGGTCACTGTAAACATGTTGCGTGTAAACTGGAAATCTAATTGAACTATCTCACCCAATGTACATTTATTACAATGCTACCAAATGGCCGTCTCCTTATCAATTAACACATAGTTGACCTGTTTGGGTTATCACACACTCACACACTGGTGTTATCCTGTTTTCAAACTAATTACCTGACAGTGTCATACCCATTTAAACTTTGTTCCTGTGTGGGGATGGGTTTCAGTGGAATATATATACTGTATATATATATATATATATGTATATACAGAGAGAGAGAGAGAGAGACTTCTGACAGCAATGAATTAAAACCTGAAAATAAAGAGTCTGTCTGGTAGACAGGTCAATTATGAATTGAAGTGTGATGGCGATGACAAAAACAAGGCACCAGCGCTCAGGAGAGAACGTAACTGACATTAAACTCACATGTGTTGCTCAATGTACAAGGTTAAACACTTCATTCTGCATCAGATTTCCCCTGTCCTGTGCCAGTTTTGCCTATTTCGAAATCCAAGACATTTCATGGAATGAACTTTGTTTCTATGACATGGAAACAGATCTACTGTGTCATTGTGCTGTGTCCTTGTGGCTCTGAAGTAATTTAGATATTTAGAGCTTTTTTCGTACTGTTTTTACGTGGATATTTTCTCTATTCTTTTTCTGTTTTTGTTTTTTACTCAGACATTTCTCTGTTTGCATGTTGCATTATCTCTTGTAAGTGTCCTTTCCTGTAGGGCTTAACTCCTATATGTACTTTAGCAGTTAATGGTAATTTACAGCTCTAGGCAATAGTACACAGAAGTAAGAACATTATACTGAATAAGTAAATTAATTATACATTTGGAGCAAGTGATATAATTAATGGGGAAATCAGACATGTAGCATTCACCATTTCAACCAAGAGAGAGTGGATGATGTGGTAATGCAAAAGTACCGAATGTGTTGGGGGTTGCGTGTCTGTGTGGGTTGAAAAGGCAGAACGCCATTGACAAGCAATTGCAGAGCAATGCATATGTAACAGCCAGAGTCACATCCTGGTGCCATGAGGATTTACAGGAGAGCTCGAGGTGCTAATGATGAGAGAGAAGTTGTGATCGTAAAAAAAAAAAAACCCAGCCTCACATCTGTTACTTCAATAAAAGCAGACATTGTTGGTCAATTCATTGTAAACCATAAAGTCTTAAGTACATTAATATATGACTCTTATACAAAACGCAAACTTGAATGTAAGAGTGAATGCTTGCATCAGACTGAATTATTATTATTATCACTATTATTATTATTATTATCATTATTATTATTATTGTTGTTGTTGTTGTTGTTGTTGTTGTTGTTGTCGTTGAATTAAAAAGAAGGGCTGTATATTGGTCCTAAGAAAAGCAGGATGAACTGAGCTGTGTCACAACTATATGTCGGCTCTATATGTTGTTACACGAATTATCCACCCTGTGTATAAAACGTGAAAACACACACACACACACACACGCACACACACACACACACACACACACACACACACACACACACACACAGAGGGACATCCATCACGACGCTGGATGTGAAACTTTGACCCTGTTGTTCCGTGTGACCGTTGCTCAATCCACCCCGCAGACGATGCGGCAAACCGGCGAGAACTTCGGACGCGGCGCTGGTGGCACGTCGCGCGCGGACGGAGGCAGGGATAATCACCGCGAGGCATAATCGCCATCATCGCGTGGACGCGCGAGCGCGCGCGCGCTCACCACCCCTCCCCTCCACCCCCGCGAGGAGCAGCCTCCTGGGACTATAAAAGCGCTCAGTCCGCGTCCAGGGAGCACGGAGGAAGCTCAACCCCTCAGGTGAGTGGAGGGTGTGTGCTGCACGGACACACACCATCTTATACCAGACTTACTTTAACACACACACTTCTCATATGGCTGTGAAAGTCTACACAACATGTGATCTCATTGCCTTTGTGCTTTATTTCAGGTGTATCTGTCCAACAACCATGAAGGCTGTAGTTGTGATCCTTGCTCTGGCAGTCATCACTGGTGAGTGTTGTGGTGCTTTTTTGGGGGGGGTGGGGGTTCTAACAACATGTTTTATTAGGTATGTGTTGTTCACCTTGGCTTGACACGTGTGTCCATAACAGGCTGCAATGCCCGCGCTCTGGACCCAGCTCCCGCTGACCCACATCAATGGGAGGAAGCTGTGGAGCGGTTCTGGCAGTATGTCGCTGACCTGAAGCAGAAAGCCAGTGGAGGTCTGGAGACCCTGAAGGCCTCTGAGATGAGCAGGGAGCTAGAGTAAGTTCTCATCAACCATTAAACCATCATCTTCTGCAGGCAATGATGTTGCTTAATTACAGTGCTCCAGTGTTTTTATCCTCGTCTGACCACCCTGTTCCCCTGTTTCCAGCACCCTGATCACTGATACCATGGCAGAGCTCTCAGTCTACAGAGATGACATCCAGACTAAGCTCGGTTCTTACGCTGATGCTGGCCAGCTGTCCCAGGAGCTGCAGCTTCTGGCTAACAAACTGCAGAAGGACATGCTTGATGCCAAAGACCGCAGCACTGTTTATCTGGGTGAGCTCATGACCACAGTGGAGCTGAACAGCGATGATGTTCGCAACCGCATCACCACCTACACCAACAAGCTGAAGAAGCGCCTGGACGAGGACACTGAGAAGATCCGCAAGTAAGTGAAGCGGTGGTTTAGAAAATATGAGATCTTTTTTTTGGGTGCTTGTTGTCATTATTAAACCAAAATGTCTTCCTCTTTTTCACTATCAGCACTGTTGCCACTTACCTGAGTGAGCTCCAGTCACGCGCCTCCCAGAACGTGGCAGCCGTGAGAGGGGGAGTTGAGCCCTCCATCCAGCAGGCCTCTGATATCGTCAGCCAGAAGTTGGCCGACATGTCCTCCATGCTCAACAGCCAGACCGAGGGACTGAGCGAGAAGCTGCAGGCTCAGGCTGAGGTCCTCAGGACCCAGATGGAATCTGCCACCGAGGAGCTGCGCGCCTCTCTGGAAGGCAAGATGGACGAGCTGACCAAGGTGCTCGCCCCCGTTGCCACCAAGATCCGTGAACAATTTGAGGCCATTGGTGAACAGGTCAAGGCGGCCGCCGCTAACTGAAGACTCTCAGGGTTCCTTAAGAATTGTAGATATTTCGTGACAGGAGAAGAAGAAATGTGTTCACCACGTTTTATACCCTTAAATGAGGGGGCATAGGAGAGTTACTGATGATATCTGCATTTTGGGTGTTTCGGGTAAAGTCTCTACTTTGAATCAACTGCTATAACCATCGACCCCCATTACTCACCCCTCCTTTAAAATGATTGTGTTTGTGGTTTAGACTGAGCTGCTGAGTTCCAGCCTCATAGGCAGGAGCTCCAGCCTGTATCCTCCCTACATGAACCAAACACACTTGTCTGTCATTTCAATAACATGCTGGAATGTGTAATTCTAGTTTTCCATGGAGCCAATATTGAACCACTGCTCGACTGTATGCATTTGTTGTTGTGGCTCACAGAGAAGCCACGTATAAAAATGACTTGATGTGAATGTGACTGTCAATAAGTAAAAGTCAAATGCAGTTTGCCTGTTTCTCCGTCTGAATATAAGTGTCCACGGGTTTCAAATGTCCATCATGCTGCTCACTACCTGCACACAGCCTGCGGCTGGAGATGCTAAACAGTGCTGAGTGAATAAAAGACCTTAAAAAGACACTCTGTTTCTCTGTTTTTTTAAAAAAAAATTATTTCTATGATATTATGAGTGAGTGTTTTAGTATTTCAAATGAGATTTAGAAATGCAAATGGCCCCACCAAACTGATGCTGATTGAACATCTGCAGCCGAGTTCAAACTGTCTCCTTAACTCGCAGTTCCCACAAAAGCAAGTCATCCCAAAGAAAAAAAATAAAAGAATAACAATCCTTCCTGTAACTGTACTCCACCCCCTTTCATCCACCTTTCTCCATTTGCTCTTCTCAAACAGCCACCACCCACCTCCCCCCACACACACAACAATTCTCTGCCCATTCTCCAGTCCAGACTTGTTAAGATCTCTTCCCAGATTCTTTTCTATTGATCCCAGCAGGCATTTGGGAACAGTTTGCGACCTGTCTGTGGCGACACTGTAAGATACTCATCAGAGCAATTTGATTCACAGTTGAGTCGAGGCATGCTAAGAAGAAGCATTTATATATAAATCCTTGCATCCTGCTGGCCTGTTATATATAAATATATATACATGAAACTACAGTGTTTGATTCGTGCAGGAGGCCGTCTGTCAAGAAATAATAAACAAAAATCCGCTGCTAGCAAAACTATTATCACACAAGTGATATCTGCGTCAGTAAATGCTAAGGATGCAAGTTTAAAATGAGTGATTTCAATGCATCTTGGGCATAAATGATAACGATTGTCTGAAATTCAGACGACTCCCTCTTGCAATCAAAGTTGCAACTCAGCGGGATTTTGTCTTTGAAGTGTAGCGCAGAAGCCAGTAGAGGACACCATTTGTCCCCCCTTCATCTTCGCTCTTCTTCAATGACCCCTTCGCTGCTGCACGACGATACAGCTGTGTTTTCTTTTACGGCAAACGACAAGAAAACGGCTTGACAAAGACACACCAAACTGTGCGAGTATCAAGAACAGAACAAAGATTGTTAAATTTAAAACCACATTTCATATCATATGTGACTGATTTTGAAAAAAAAGGCCTATTATCAGAAGTCAAAAGATCTTAAATGTATGTGGTTTTGAATTTTATGTAAGTGACAAGTGCTGAAAGTTCTCTCAAAGTTATAAACTTACTCAAGTTTACAAAACAGCTTTATAAGGTCAGATCACAACATGTTTACCATTTCCATCTGTGTTAAAGGGAATGGTGTGCAGAAAAAAAAGGAATGACTAACAGTGTGACTGGGTGATATCACTCCTTTCAGGAACCAGTGTTTGTTTGGAAAGTCAGACAAGTGAAACTCCTTCATTAAACTGCCTGGTGTTGCAAGCGTCCGACGTACATGGTAAAAACAGGAAAACCACAGGAATCTTGCCGGCTCAGCACTTCTGCTCCGTCTATTCTTATAGGGTTTCTGAAAACTGAGCACTACCCAACAACAAAAATGTTCCAGCAAATTATCAGGTGCTAGCTGGCCCGTGACTGCTAGTAACCCCTCTGAAACACCCCTGCAGAGATTTACCCCCTATTACAACCCACCCCCCCTCTCGACTCCATCCCTTCCCTCACATTCAGAGCTGGCACATAACACCAGGCACCATGGGGGCCCGTAGCCAAACACAAAAACAGCCTTTTTGTAAGCTTGTTATTGTAAATTGGGAACACGCAGGACATGCACTTTCATGCCCTGTGCCTCCTGCAATTATTCAAGAGGAGCTTATACTCACGCAAGTGCAGGCTCATGCATAAACCCACTGGCCACTCTCATGACAAAGGTGATAGACATTCAGGCTTTCAGAGGGCTAGTGTGAGAGTGTGAAGGCATGCAACGGCTCATTTGATGCAATTGTCGGCCATTCATACATAGCAATAGCACCGTGTGGGTCAAACCATCAGCAACAAATGTGCAGTCGGCCCTTTGCAGACTGACTGGTGTGAAAAGTAAGTAGTGACAAACCTTTAAATCATCCGAGACAGACTTCCTGGCTCTACCTCATGTCACAGTGAGGGGTTACTACAGTCAATGCACTTTTTTTTTTTTTGGTTGCATGCTAACAAAATGCACCGCATTTAGATTTGTCTGATTTACTTCCTTTTTTTAAGAAAGGGAAGGTCTGCATCAGCCAGACATCAAATGGGGCAATGAGATTGTAAGCGGAGTGGCAAATGGAAAAATACATCGCAGCAAAACAGGGCATTGCAATCAGTTTCAGTCTGCAAGCTATCAGTGACTTTAGCCCTATATGCACAATGTACATGACACGATTTTGAAATATAGCTCTTGCAGTGTCAAGATTAATATTTAAACCGCTGAGTTTGCCAGAAGATTTAGAAATGAAAAATATGTTGTTAAAATATAGCAACAGGAGAGTGGTAGACATATATAGATAATGCAATGTTGCAATTACACTGCAATAATAATGGGATAATTTACTGGTCATTTTAAATTATCTCTTTAATTTTCAAATCTTTACATACATGTGGTTTCTAATATGTATCTAGATTTCCATAATATGCAATAAACTGTAGTATTGTCATTTTTACCTTAAAAAAAGGATCATAACATTTCTCTCGCAACTCCAAAGGCTCAAAGAGACTAAAATAAAATATATTATCGATGAATGAATGAAAACCAATATGCAGCAGACTCTGTCTCAGCACTTAGGTCAATACATTGACCTCTATAATGTGATAACTTACAGTACTACTAAGTACGTGGCTGTTGTACACGGAGACTAAGCCCGGCCAACACTTCAGGTTCCAAAGTTTCAAAATAATTGAGGTCTGTTGATGATGATAATGATGATGATGCTATCAGCACTGACCTATGTTCCTTCTACATCACATCTCACCTTATCTATCCACACCATTGTTTCTGGGGGACATATTTTCATCCCTTAAGGAGGTACATCCAATAACATAACATTACTACTGACTAATCTGCACTGATTGAGCAATCACCCACTCTTTGTGTTTGATATCTGAATGATAGTTAAATACAGTACACAGTGATTAACATGCCCTTAATCAGTGTGGTGCATATGATCCACAGTCTCGCATTTTAATCGCAACTATCACTGCTATCTTTTGATGCAGTTTACAATAGCGCTGATCAATAAATGGGGGCAGTGGCACATCAAGGTTACCACGTGTACATGTTGACTTATAGTCTGATGGTTTGCGTCACGTTCCAAGAACCCGCGGAGGCTTATAAAAAGGAGAACAAACACAGTGGATGTATTTCTCCCGAGACAGAAAAACAGGTATGTGATGCATTTCCTTCACACCACCGCGACAACAAAGGGGAAAAAAACAATACGATAATTATACGATTTATAATTGATAAAAAAGGAAAGAAAAAGAAAGAGCGTCTTATATGCTGTAGAGCAGTTTATTAAACTTCGCTCGACGCCTGATCTTTAATGAATGTGTTTGATTTGGAGTCAAAGGGAACTGTCCCCTCTCTGTGGTGCTGACGCAGAAAGGCGCACGTTGTTGTTGTTGTTCTTGTTCCTAAACATCCTGCGCGCGACGCTGCGGTCACGTTAACAGACAGACAACCTGTCTCTCTCTCTCCCGTCTGTCTGCACAGAGCCACAGCCAAGATGAGACTGTACCTCGCAGTTGCCGCGCTGATGCTGACCCTTGTCGCATGTACAGGTACGTTATAACTACACCTGTGCCACGTGTTGTTTTTGTTTGTCTCTCCCTCCACGTTGTGTAACTGTGTTCCCATCTGCCCCCCATCCCCGGCCCGCTGTCACTCACAGAGGCCCAGGAGGACACAGTCCAGCAGACTTTCTCTAACATTGGGACCCAAATGACTGAGTTTGGCAAGAGCGTGGCTAACACCGCCAGGGAGACTGTGGATCGGATCAAAAACAGCGACGCAGCAGTCACTGCAAAGTATGTCCACTCCCCCGCAACGGGAATAACGCACAACGTTCACGCCCAACATGCACGCGAGCATTCACGAGCACACTTTGACTAACGTGTCTTTGCTGTCTTACTCAGGAACTGGCTCGAGGAGAGACTTGAAAGTATGAAGAGGGGGTTTCAGGATATGATGCAATAGACGAGGAGATGGACACCCCCCTTTCCCCCTCCCCCCACGAACTCACCTCTGACAATTGACCTGATGATGGGACGCTCAGATGTCACGTGACCCGCACGTCTCTGTAAAAGAAAACAGCATAATATGTTTGTTTTTTAAAATATAAAAGTAAATTCAGTATTATCAATATTTACCATGTAAAGAAAACAAGACATCTGTAATGATGACTGTAATGTAGACACATCTAAATATAAATACATGTTTGACATAAATAAAAGAACAATCCTTGTCCCTAAACAGTGTCGCCCTGCGTGTGTTGTACAACTCACTGCATATCACCTCTTGACTGGTTCTGTTTTTTGTTGTTGTTTTTTTTAAAAAAAAGCTCATACATTTTTCTCTGTTGGAAGAAAGTGGGATGAGTTCAACCCATTTATTTATGGCTGTTACTTGTGGGACACGTTGTTACAATGAACACGATTTATTGAATTAACAGATGAAGATTTACAACAGTCATATCAACATAAGAATAAAACCAGCTGGAGTCAGCATATTAACAGAATAAACGAGGTTTACTTTTTCCAGTCTTACCTTACAATCTCCAAATTGTATGCGAATAACAAATAATTTTGCATGTTACATTCTACTCATCCTTATTAAACTGACAAGTGAAAAAAAGTGCCATTTTATTTATACATATACCATTTTATAATAGAACAATTTCAATAAAACGTATCAGCTCCTCTTTAATCAGTGTTAATTTAAACGTAAACTCATGCAATTTGCTCCTTTGACACTATAAACATAATGTCTCTATATAGTCAGGTTGTGGCCAATTTAATATTAATATCAAACCAACCAGCATGTTTATACATCGAAACAGTATTTAAAAGGAGGAATGCTGCATAATGCGTGGCTTATATGCACTTAAGAATATGGAGATATGTGGAAGGTCTGGTGAAGAAAGCTGTGTTGATCAATCAATTAAGTGTGTGTGTGTGTGTGTGTGTGTGTGTGTACACGTACGAAAGCTGGTCACCTAATTGAAGAATTGCCAGATTCTGTGTGTGTGTGTGTGTGTGTACACGTACGAAAGCTGGTCACCTAATTGAAGAATTGCCAGATTCTATTAACAGATAATAGTTTATTTGTTTCAATAGCTGGTACCAAAGGGCAAGTGCCAACATGTTCTGCTTTTCTGCCATTTCACAACTCCGGGCTAAAGTCACTGTTTATGTTGGGTTAATAATCAGTTGTCCTAGTTCAATGAAATCTGTTCCTATGCAAGGAACAGAATGTGCGGTCAATCGCTGGTGCACAAATTAACAAAAAGAAAACAAACAAACAACAAATCACCCTCGTGTTGGTTAGAATAAGATGTCACAGAGAGGATTCTGCTACATTGGCTGCATACTGAAAAGAGTTGACTTAATTTGGGGGGAAATCAACTCGCTGACGCTGCTGTAGTGAAAGCAAGTTTCAGGCAACTAGTTTTTGTCTTGTCACCAACTGCTGCTGATTTAAAGCAGCCACGTAGCTTTTGTAGGGCTGCTGTGCTAGTTAGGCGTAGCTTAAGTACGTGTACCTAATAAAAGGACAACTCTGACTGTACAGTACACTATAACAACGTTTCTCTCCGTCTCTTTTACACACACACACACACACACACACACACACACACACACACACACACACACACACACACACACACACACACACACACACGCAGAGTTCTGATGTTCCAAACCCCACACACACAAATGGAAAACAAAAAATGTTGATCCCATCTGTTTCAACAGCTGCGAGATCAGGTTTGTAAATGCAACATAACCCTAATCCCGACATCAGCTCCGAGTTGTTCTTATTCAGAACAAGCACAGAGCCTGAGCCTGAGCAGTGAATTGATTAAATTGATTATGCAGTGGACTCTGCACCACAGAACTGCTTTGCATGGCTGAAAGTTTTTATCTGTGTGACCCCCCTCTCATCTCCTCTAAAGCCGATATCTCTCCATCTGGAACAGAGACTTTGACTGGCCTGGTCACATTGCAGCGTTCGCCAAATGGCCTGAGGTACCTGGACCAATGGGCGTTTGGAGAGGTTTTGTACTCAGCTAATGTTGATCTTGAAAAGAAATCAAGATTTCAAGATGTGGCTCTACTGGGTATTTAACGTTAACATTGAAGTTAACAAAGGAAAATGAATCACATCCATATCTGCAGCTGGAGCTTGAATTACAATCTTAACTGGAGAACATTTATCAATAGGAATTAAAGCAACACAAAATTTCTACACACCATACAACAAAATTTCTACAGAGTTGTCTTTGCATTTTCTTTTTTTAATGTTTTCTATTTTTAAGAATATCATACCAGTCAGACAATAAGACACACAGTAGATTCATAACCTAATTTGTGTTTGCATGAAACATGTCATGCACTGAAGAGCTGCTGCTTTAGTGTTTCGGTTTTTTGTCAATAAAAGAGTGTGATGAAACAAAGAAAAACAACCACGGCTCATGAATGGTCATCCGATTGGGACCAATGTGCACCCTGTTGAAGTCACCTAATGCAAATAAAATGACTTGATAAAGCATTTTTCCCTTTAAACCCCTGTTGACCAGAGCGGGAGGAAAAGGTAAAACACGAACTGTCGCTCCTTGGCATATGAATCCCCGACCGTCATGGTATTTTAAAATCAATGATTTTATTTTATTTATTATAGTGGAGAGTTCATTGTTGTGTGTACTTTTTTTTCCAATTCTAAAAATAATATGATGACTAAGTCTAATCTTTGTGGCAGATGCACACAAAAGTGTTTGTCCTTGGCGTCGTCTTGCTGATGCAAGGTAAAACGTCTTTGAAGTCTTCTATTTGTGATCTTTTTTTCTCCCCATTTGATTCTTTACTCGTGTCTGTTGACTCTCTGCAGCATGCGGGCCACTTTTGGCAGACACACCAGCCCCAGAAGAAAAAGACTCTCCAGGAATACTGCAGACGCTGGTGGAGAAGGCCAGGTACATCTGCATGCACATCATCCCTGTCCAACATACTAATGAAGATCGATGAACTGCTCCGTTAATGATGGCTAGTTATTAGAATTGAAAGTATTATTGTTTGCGTATCCACCGACGTGTTAGTGCGTTAATGCATCTTGTCACTTGTTTGTGTACTTGTGCATCTTATAGAGAAGCAAAAGCCAAAGCCCAGGATCTGGGTGAAACAGCAGCTGGCTTATTTGATGCTTACTATGAAGAACACATCCAGCCGGTGACTGACCCCTATGTTGAATGGGCCGGTTCTATCGCAAGCACCATGTGGGAGACGATCCAGACAACCATTGACAACTACAGCCCATTTAGTGGCTATAATGCAACTGAACCATACTAAAAACAAAAATAAATAAACAAATAAACAAAATAAATATCTTTTGTCATGCGTCTTATCTGGGCTTTCCTCTTTGTGTCGAGTAAAGAGGGAATCAAAACTGTCCCATTTTATCCTGCATAGAGGTCTAACTATGCAAACGACACAATTTAAAATAACTGATGAAGATTCCAAAAAAAAAGGGTTATGGTGGTGAAAGGTGAGGGCAGAAGTCCCAGCATGCATTGCTCCGTCCAGCACAATTTGTCTAGACAATTGCGGGTTGATTGACCTGTGGATCATTTGACTCTGATCTGTCTCTGAGCTGACGTGTCGCTCCAGGAATTCTCACATGCTGATTAGCAACAGTTTATCTAATCAACAGTAACAACTTTTATTACCACATGTAACAAAATGAGCATCTTTAAAATACTTCTCTTTTTTTGCCGTAAAAACTATGACATGCAAATGCTCAACTCATGCACTATCAGGAGGTCATGAAGTGCATTCCTATGTGAGCGCAGATAACTTCAAATTTAGGAACGTTGCATAACCGATAAGTCATATTTCCACATACTATATTTAAGTGAATATCATGTACACTGGACTTTGTTTAGGTGAATGTGTCCGGGTTAATGTGTGTGCATGTGGGTGTATGCGTGTGTAGGTGTGTGTATGCTCATCAGATGACGTTTGTTTGCAGTCCCCCCCTATATCATCCTGACCAGATGTGAGTGCCGAGTTACAGACAACTCTCAGAGAAGACTGTCACTTCTTGGATCTGTACATCCAACGAAAGCAGGTACTGACTCTTCTTATTGCCAGAAACGTTTTACTATTCTGATGCTAATTCTAAAGACTTGATTTGGATTTAAAAAAAATTTTTTTTTTGCATGCTGCAGTTTTATGAACTTGTTTTCATCCTCTCAGGTTGAAATGTCAGATAGGGGAAATAAAAACTGATTCGCCACATGCAGAGCTCCGTTTTAAGGCTTTTGATTATTTTTTTTTCATTTTGTTTCAGAGATGAATGCAAAATATGCCTTGGCACTGATCCTCATTCTGCAGGGTAAGACAGCATATCACTGCAATCTGCATAGCTTAAACATGAATGAAAAACTTGAAACTGAGAGATATTTCTGGCCACTGAATCAATGCAAATGCATAAAATATATAAGTATATATAAATATTTATGTTCATTGTTGCAGTAACTGAAAAAACACACATTTTAGAAAAACTGCTGACACACAATTATTAAGAAATTGATAGAGTCTGTAAATTGTTGACGTTTTTTTTTCGTTGCATTTACAAAGCAAGCTCACGGAAGTGACCTTATTCCAACCTGATCTACAAAATAATCACCTTACCATTTTTCATTTCATCCCAGTCTCCGTGGGCCTGTGTGAGGTCCCCACACCGTCACAGGAACTGGTTGACAAGTATGATTCTCTGAAATCTGTGTTCTTCAAGAGGCTGCTGAATGCTTATAGTAAGCTCCAGCAAGCCGCTGGTCCTCTGGTGGAGAAACTCACTGAGGCCGAAGATGGACAGACAGCCAAGACCTACATGGAGGATCTGCAGACCAAGCCCGAGTTCCAAGCCTTCATCAAGGTTGCCACGTGAGTGTAACCCTCCTGTGGAGACCATACAGATGTTCATTCACCTTATAGATGTATCACTGTTAGTTTCATGGAAGCCATCCAGACAATTTGAAGAAATGTGTTTAACTGCAAATTTACGACTATACTTTTATATTTTACTCTTTTCCATGAAAATCTAAGGATCATATCTTTTTACAAGTTACTGACTTTTTACAAAGGAGATGTCTCTAAATCATCTGATTTACCCTGATTTACGCAGTGGTGTGAGTGAAGAGGCAGGTCCCCTGGTAGACAAAGCCCGCACATCAGCTCTGGGCGTGTATGAAGCATACCTGCGTCCCCACATTGGCAGCTACCTGAGTGACGCCATTGACAACATCAAGGTCTACCTGAACATGATCCTGCCCGCTGAGTAAAGACGACCACCTGGAGCGAGCCTCCCTGTCAGCAACCTGTAACAGACGATAGCTGGTAGATACTACACCACTTTAGGCTGAGAAGAGCAATGCACAATGCAAATGTCAAATCAACATCTTTGTTAGATTACACGGAGTTTAAGCAGAGCAAACATGGCAACACCACCTATGCAAATTGTGCATGTACAGTATTTTGTGTTTGATACATTACCCAAAGTCTGTGTGTGATTTTGTATGTATATGTGTGACTGTGGTCAATAAAAACAAATGAAAACTACTTGAAATCTGCTTTTTTTCCATCGAGAGATAAAGAGAACTGGTGTAGCATATGTTATCCTAACAAGAGATCTTAACGGGTCCACCAGTCACTTTGTCATATGATTATGCTTTTAATTAATTTGCGCTTTACTTCACAATACAACAGAACTGAATTAAACAGAAGCAAACTGGTTTGCAAAGCAGGGGCCATTTATAATACAGTGATGATCTGACATGAAGCTGTGACTTAGTTAGTTAGTTTTATAGTATATTTTTTTCTCTCCGCATCATATCCTAATGTGAGAAAAAAAACATATGGAATATTCCTTTAGATATTAATTGCGCGTACTGAATGTGCTGAAAGCAGCTTAAATTCTCAGTGCTTTTACGTTTTTGCAACACAACCCACTGAAGCATTTGGTCTGATGATTACAGACAATTATAATTGATTGATGACTGAACAAAAAGCGCTGAATCGTCTGGATTTCATCAAAACCTCCCTCTAAAGCTCTCGGAACATTCGCGGCCCACAGCTGTCCCCGGACTGACCCCAGTGCTCAGGTCACGAAGCAACATGACATGTGGGTTTGCGTCACATGATTTGGCTGGATGTTTACTCAGGACTCTTAGAGAACTCGTTGCCATTTCACAGAAAATGACCCGAAACACACGAGATCAGAATTTCAAACAAGAAAAAGGGGGGGTTTTCAAAGCGCAGAGAGGAGATTTACGTAAACTTACGGAAAAATAAAACGAATAAAAATAAAATGAAAACCATCTCGCCAATCAAACTGAGCCATAACTCTACAAACACGATTTTATGCAACTCTCTGTCAAGAGAGCAAAAACGAAAACCAACACAGAAACACTTATTTATTAACTGGAGACAAATATTTATCATCAGTAAACCAAAAAGGTTTTAAGCTGAGCAAACAAACAAGACACAAAGATCAGGAAAAAAAAAAGACCTGGAATCAATGAGTGGGAGAAAAAGATCTTTCCACTCTCGTCAATCAAACTGAGCCATAACTCTTCAATCACTCTGTTACAAACACAATTTTATGCAATGCTCTGTCAAGAGAGCAAAAACGAAAACCAACACAGAAACACTTATTTATTAACTGGAGACAAATATTTATCATCAGTAAACCAAAAAGGTTTTAAGCTGAGCAAACAAACAAGACACAAAGATCAGGAAAAAAAAAAGACCTGGAATCAATGAGTGGGAGAAAAAGATCTTTCCACCACCTCATCTTTTCTTTATCCTATTTCTACAACTATTATTTCTCTAAGTCTGGTTCTGAACCTAATTTGAAGTATTTCAGAAAACTTCAGAAACCAGATGGGTAGAAAAATTACCCCCATCTGAAAAGCTGCTGTTCAACTCGGCCACAATAAAGCGAACTAACCGCTGGCCTGAATATTTCACAACCTGAATTAGCCCTGATGACGTGGTCAACACACTGCAGACTTCGGCCCATTTGAACAGGACGTAGGACGATTGTCATGTAACGTGAAGGCTTCACCTCCGTTATGCAAGTAGCCAGTTCCTCTTGAGGCTGCAAACTAGGTAAGGGGTTTGAGTGTGTTACATTAATGAACTACTCACTTAATCAAACAGAGACATTGATTTTGGTTTATTCAGAAGAGGCGCAGGATTAGTGGGAAGTGGACCTGCCTGATGACCCTCGCCCCCTAGAGGCCCGTTGATAATGAAATGAATCCAGATTAAATTCCTTATTGGCTCCTGACGATGTTTAACATTAACCATGCTCATGCGTATAGAGAGAGATTCTCTTTTATCAAGCTCAATGCAACACATAGGGTCACATACATACACACTGCAGACAACACTGTGGGTTTATCTCCCACACACTGCACTTTGGCTCCGGGAGCGACAAGTCAACACATTTACTCTCCTATATAAACAGGTCGGGCAAAACAAGGGCCTCCTACTTTGTTTTCTCCATCACAGTGTTTTTCTGCAGAGGAATACAGTGAGTACCGACAATTTCACTTCATCCAGTGTTTGATAGCGTGAGTGTCTTATTGTCTTATAATGCATGCGAGGTTATGTGCGATGCGTTCAAAGGGAATTAATATTTACTGGTGCCAAGTTACATGTTAAAGAGAAAAGAAAACTTTGAAAGCTCAGGGCAGATTCTTTAAACATAGGAAGTGGATGTGTAAACGGCACACGAGCAGAGGAAACCTAGGGCAATATCTCACCCTAGTGGATGGAAAGTGTTAAATGCCCCTTTATTCTCTCTCCTCACAGATACGAGAGCCAGTATGAAGACGCTGTTGGTCATCACCATCTTTGTTGCATTCCTAGCTCTCAGTGAGTGTATTTTTTATAAATAAGTCACTGTTAGTACATATATATATATATATATATATATATATATGTGTGTGTGTGTGTGTGTGTGTGTGTGTGTGTGCGTGTGCGTGTGCGTGTGCGTGTGCGTGTGCGTGTGCGTGTGCGTGTGCGTGTGCGTGTGCGTGTGCGTGTGCGTGTGCGTGTGCGTGTGCGTGTGCGTGTGCGTGTGCGTGTGCGTGTGCGTGTGCGTGTGCGTGTGCGTGTGCGTGTGCGTGTGCGTGTGCGTGTGCGTGTGCGTGTGCGTGTGCGTGTGCGTGTGCGTGTGCGTGTGCGTGTGCGTGTGCGTGTGCGTGTGCGTGTGCGTGTGCGTGTGCGTGTGCGTGTGCGTGTGCGTGTGCGTGTGCGTGTGCGTGTGCGTGTGCGTGTGCGTGTGCGTGTGCGTGTGCGTGTGCGTGTGCGTGTGCGTGTGCGTGTGCGTGTGCGTGTGCGTGTGCGTGTGCGTGTGCGTGTGCGTGTGCGTGTGCGTGTGCGTGTGCGTGTGCGTGTGCGTGTGCGTGTGCGTGTGCGTGTGCGTGTGCGTGTGCGTGTGCGTGTGCGTGTGCGTGTGCGTGTGCGTATATAAATTTGAAAAAACGAAAATTAAAAAAAAAAATTCATTTCTTTTTCCCTCAGGAGCCGAAAGCTTCCGTGTACCAAGGCAGACTGAGGAGGAGACCGGGCCCCTAACCGCGATCGCAGATAAAGTCAAGTCCCTCTATAACGACGCAGTCAACACTGCCTGTGAATATGTGGAAAGCATCAAGGGTCTGAAGATAGAGGAGAAGGCAAAGTAAGAATTTCAACAGGCACATTCATTAGAACAGTAGATAAGAAGTGTGTTTACATGTGAAGTGTTCTCCTGTTGTTCTGCCTGCAGGAATCTTTTATCTGACACCGCCACAATTGTGAGCACCTACAGCGGCATAATGCAGGACCAGATGTACTACTTCTTTTACTCACAGTAGTAACTGTGAGTAAAAGCTGACTGAACTCTGCCATACTTCACTCACCTCACTCACACACCGGAACCTCAAACAGCATCACCAGATATAATCTGGCTCTTTGTGATACTTTCTCCAGCCACTGTACTGGTGGTAAATGACAACAGCTATAATTCACCAAATAGCCTGCAAAGAGGAAATCACACACACAACAACATAGCCACAAGAAAAGAAGCACGCAGCATCATCTCAATTGCAAGAACACACAATTCTACCTATGTGTGTTAGTATTATAAAACAGAAACCATGAAAAAAAAACAAAATAAATAAAGTAATGTTCTACTGCCACCTACTGATATTTCCTCGTAGTTGTCTCTCAATGGTCATTTCACCTCTGAATAAATTTAAATATTTGTATCATACAATAAAATATTTATACAGAAATCCAGTGTGAGTCTTTGATTAATTATACTTTTGATAAGTGTTGATTGATCATACGTCTCTTGTCTCTTTGTGTTATGGCCTTGTCTCTTTTCATCTCACTGATGCTGACATCACACATGTTTACGGCTGTATGAATCTGCCATGAGGCCTCAGACTTTAATCAGCTGAGGCAGAAACGAACGGAGGCTCAGGTTGCAATTACAACTAACAGATGGAAGAAAGGCGTAAAACTGTGATCGCTGGGAAAACCAACAGAGATGAATGGAGGAGCAGGAATGTGAAGTTTGTCTACAAGCTGTGGCCTCTTCAGAAGCTACGACCAGCACAAACAAAAGTGTAGTTCTTACAGTAGAAACATATTGTAAGAGAGAGATCAATACACATTTGTGTGTATTTTTAAAGTTGTATTTCACACAAAGATTAAAAACAATAACTGTTAAAGACATTGTTCACTTGTTGTTTCTTTTTTCTCACAGTGGATCTTAAAAACGTTGACAGCTTTATGCCGTCGCTAAAGACGTTTCTCCTGCGACAGGTGATATGGAAGCCAGACTTTAACGATTGCCGCGAGGTATTTCTCCATCCCCATATGTCTTATTATAAACAGATGGTTCTATTTCCATTTCCATGGCGATGCACCATCGTTCTGATGGCATCAGTCGGTTTATATAATAAGTCATTATTTTTAACGCTCAACAAAAAATATTTTCAATTATTTTTATAGGGATTCAAAGAGGAGGAATCAAGTCTCATTGGAGGATATGTCGCATGCTAGTAAAGTTTGTGTAGAGTTGTGCAATCTGTGATATTTTAAGACAAGCCTTTCAAAATTGCATCACAGTAAAATATTAGCAAACTGGAAAATATCAACCTCATGGTAAAATATTATTATCAAATTACCAGCAGTCAGTCATATCTTGATTCTTATCTCTTTTTTATTATTAGCTTCAAATGTTGTCATTGTCCATTGTAGTGGGCTGTTAATAGTTACACACCGTAAAAAATGGTTTTGTCACCGACCCGACGCTTGAAGAAGCTGTACCCAGCAGGTAGATGTTTATCTTCAGACTATAAAACCCACACAATCTTCACCTAAACACAACCGCACTCTATCTGTGCCATTTATATATATTTCATGTATCTTGAAATCTCAGGAGACAAAAAGTAAGTTAGTGGAAACAAGGTGTGTCGACACCTTTTACCCTGTTCAACATGAAAGTGTTACAGCTTCCTCTGATAAGGTTTACAAAGGTTATGGCTGAACTGGAAATGAGGCTGAATGGTTATAAAACCATCCATCCCTCCTTTTCCAGTCAGAAGCCGGCAGGTATAAAAAGGAACGACTCACACATTGCTGGAGTTACAGAAACACACAGGCACAACAGCAACAACAGAATGATTCTTCTTCTGGTTCTTGTTTTGGGGCTTGCAGGTACGGATTTATAATGTTGTCTCTATATTAAACAAAATGAATGTAAGAACAGACACTTAGTTTCTGCTTGTTCTCATAATTGTGTTGCAGGAGCGTCTCCCCTTGGGGACGACAAGGTGTGCCAGCCTCACTCCAAACCCTGGCAGGTCTATCTGCATGGTGGAGGGGTTTCCTGCAGTGGAGTTCTCATCGACAGATGGTGGATAGTAACCTCCTTTATTAACTGCTCACCCACGTAGGTATTTGGGGCTGTTAATGGAAAAATTCAATGAAAATACTTTCTATTGTCTTGTTTTGCAGAAATTGTTTTGTCTGTCAAAGTTTTGATCGTCATTCAAAGCAACTTGTAAAAAGTTGCTTTCGTTGGTTTTTCCTCTTAATAGCGGCGCTTCTGTTTAATGTTAATCCAATTCTCCCTCAAATAGCAGGCGTTAAATCACATTTGGGCCTCAAACCTGGCTGAAGCGCCTGATGTATTCTGTGTTGTTCGGATCCAGCCATGTATTATTTAAATCACTTTTTTTTTTTTACTTTTAATTCAATTGCTGTGGCATTTGCAGCATGACCTTCAGCCTGCAGCTTCTCCTCCGCCTCGCTCAATTTTCCTGAAGAGATTAAAAAGCTGAACATTTTGTAGCTTTCTTTTTTGTTTACCTCTCAAAAGTGATTTATGAAGCCCCTGCGAATTGCTGTAATACATTTGAATAAACAACAGCAGGAAAATACACCACTCCAATCTGCCTGGTGTCAGCAGACGTGTCAGTCAGAGACCCACGGGGGTGTCTTTTTTTATTAAGTAACTGTTAGATACACTTGATGCAAAACTGCAACCGATTCCTCCTGTTTTCCTGCTTAATTAACAAACGACATTAAAGAGTGTGGCCTGATTAAGACTTTATTCTCTGTTTACTGCCTGAGCCTAATAAACAGCCTCTCGTCCCATGTACTTCTCAGACCCTACCAGACGACTGCATCCCTCGGAGAACACGACGTGACCGTGGAGGAGGGCACCGAGCAGCACATTCGTGTTGCTCAAGTGATAAAGCACAGCCCCTACCGCGGACCCCTCCACAGCCTCACGATGGTCCGCCTGGCCGAGCCGGCCCGCATCGACCAGTACGTCCAGCCCATCCCTCTGCCCAGTCGCTGCCCTCAGACTGGAGAGGCCTGCACAGTCAGCGGCTGGGGCTCCACCATGCCAAATCACTGTAAGTGCATTTAAAAGGTGCCACTGCGGCTTTTACTGCTCATTAACCTGCATCCACATTAGACTGCAGTGTAACTGCAGGATAAAGTAGTGTTCTGTAATCCAGTCCTGCAAAGTTTTAACACCAGCGCGCCAAAGCAAATCCGCTTCACGCTCCCAAAGTTAGTTTAATGAAGTACAGACTAAAAAAACAAAGCATTATCCTTAAATTTGTGGATTAAATAATTGTTTTTTTCTTTTTTTAAATGTTGGGCTGATTTAGAGTCGAATATTTTCCTTTAGTTTTATGCTATCCTGCATTCAGATTTAGCAAGCATCTATAATAAAGATGTGGGGATTTTCCTTTCGCCTTTCAATATCAAAACTATGTTTATTTACACATGCTCCACTATTATCCTGCCCTGACACATACAGCATGTTGAATGTGTTTGATTGCAGTCTGACACTGTGCATCCTCTGCATCCTTATCCATGTGCTGCTAGGACTCACTACAAACACCCAAGTGACCCATATTTCTCCAGCAATAAAACAGAGTAGCACATGGAGGAGGAATAAAAGAGCCAGAAACGGGTAACCTGAGCTAACCTTGCAGCTTGCAGTGTGTTAGAGTTTAAAGGAACAGTTCAAAACCATGGGAAGTAAAAACCAGTAACAATCTAATCCGTACAATCTGAATATGGTTCGCTGACTAAGCAAATGAGCCCTTTGAAACTAACATTATTAACCTTGATTTCTAAACATCTTCCAGATATTAATGGCTGCACACGGTTCTTAAGTCCTTCTGGACAGAGAAACATTCTTGGAACAACTAGCGTCGCCTTCTGTCGAGCACTTATCACTATGTGGGGAAAAATACATTTCTGGGCATTAACATTCTGTTTTGAAGAAAATGTCTCTTTAATCAGAGGAGTTTCTAATTGCCTGTCAAAATGCCAAGTCAGTGATCAGGACTAATTAAAAGCAGGAGACCTTGAAAATAGTATTTATTTAAGGTTTAGGACTTACAAGTAGTGGCCCTGCATAAAAATGGAAACTAATGCGCACACCTGCTGCACGGAGGAATGGAACAGAATAAAAATCAGATTGAAAGAGTGGGCCTGAATAAATCACGCGGAATAAAACTGTCCTTTTCCATCAATAAAGTCAGATGACGTTCACGTATGATCCAAAGCACTTTTCCGAAAGGAATCGAAGCAATGACTCACCTTTATGCTTCCTGAACCAGATGAGCCCCCTCAGCGTCTGAAGTGCATAACCGTGCCCGTTGTGGATGATCGGACTTGCAGGGATTCATTCCCAATGTTCTGGAGCTTTAACATGGTCTGCGCTGGAGAAGGAAACACAAATAACTGCATGGTTAGTGTGGGCACAACACAAAGAAAACATATTTCTCACCTACACCCACATGCATCCTATCAGAATCTGTCTCGCCTGATGGCATTTTCATATCATTTGAATTTTTACCACAGTTGCATGCATTTTATTTAATCAACCGCAACAGAACTGCTTACTCTGCTCTGTGTCTCCAGAGGGATGGCGGGAGTGTGATGGTGTGCGACGGTCAGCTTCAGGGTGTCCAGTGGGTCAATAATGGCTGCACAGACCCAGTGAACCCAACTGGCTACACCAAGCTGTGCCTGTACAATGACTGGATCAAACAAGTGATGGACCGGTATGGACCAACAACAACGCCCACACCAAGGAGGACAACACGACGCAGCAAACAAGCACCTTTGGATGGACAAGTGGAGAAAATGTAAAAACTCATATTAACATAAACGCTGACCACTTTGAAGGAGCTGATAAATGTTTGAGCCCTAAATTAGCTGTTTGCCCTTTCAGATATTTAAGCGAGACACAACTTTGCGCTCTGTAAAATGTATAATCAATACATGTATGTTTTTGAACTTCAAAAACAAAAGACACCAGAATTTGTTTTTTATTTTATTTGTGGATTTAACTATGCCCTTTACTCCCTTGTCCTCATCTGCCTCGGGAAATCCTTCCACAGCTGGCTAATGGCTGCCGCTGCTAATTGGCTCTAAATTTTGTTTTTACAATAGCACATAACTCCACTCCTGCAGCTGTGTATGAGACAGACGCAGTGAATTACACGTGACGGGGAATATTTGTTTGTGCCACATGCTGAATACCAAAGCTGCTAAGTCTTGTGGCTGCCACTGCCTCAAGGGCAGGATCCAAGATGGTGCTCTAAGCCGCGTTAATGAAATATGATGTGTTTTTAATAAACACACTGGGGAGAGGTTCCATGGCTAATGTGACTGGAGTCGCTCGGAAGTTTCCCCTGGGTCAGTGGAGCATGTTGTGATAAGGTCATCGTGATAAAGCCCCTGGTGGACTCACTCACACTCACACTCACACGTCAGGTGGCGAGAAAAATAACTTTTAATCAACGTTTACATCGCACACAGTTTGGATTTGTTCATGCAGTGTCAATGCAGTGTTGAGATCCTCCTCTCTAAAATCATCAATTGAGGTTTAATTAAACGAGGACATAAAAAAGTCATAAAGTAAATAATGATGGCGGCTGTTTTTCTTTGGTGTTTTTTGGGGGGGGGGGGGGGGGGAGGCAGAGCAAATAAAATGTTATTTTGTATTAAAACAATCAGGGGTGCTGGGGAACTTTGTGCCATAGCCATGACAGAAGATGAACAGCAATAATGTGGACCACCACTAGGTGGGGGTAAAGTACAATTAAAAAGTCAAAGAGAGAGAGAGAGAGAGAGAGAGAGAGAGAGAGAGAGAGAGATGACAGGGACAGGTGACTTGAATGTTGGATTTTTTTTCGAGGGTTTTATGTGAAGTCAATAATGTGTCCAGGAAAATAAATATGCTCTGGTAATAAAACACACTGGAACATGCTGAGCACAAAGGATCAGAACACACCAACACACATTACACACACACACACACACACACACACAAAAAGTGCACACATTGCATATGTCCACACATGCACACTTACATTCACAGTGACTGACAGCTGTGTCCATAATCACCCAGGCAGTGGAGACCAGGGGCCACTCTGCCATCTGTTCTCAACCCCCCCCCCCCCCCCCCCCCCCCCCACCCCCCCCCCACCACACACACACACACACACACACACACACACACCTTCTTCTCCCACCTCAGCGGGAGACAGGAGACAAACCGAGGAGCTGACTTTGGTTACTGTGCTGTCACAGTGTGGCATTAATTGCCATGGGGGGGGATTTTTTTTTTTTTTTTTTGGTGCTGCTGTTTGTGTTTGTTTTCTTGTTTAGAGTTCTGGGGGGTTTGATGTGCAACATAGTCATGTAAAAGCCATTGTGTCAGTAATTGTCAGCTTTGGTAATAGACACAATAGAAGCGGACCCTCACTCCCTGCGGGAAGACACCCAATACAACAAGTGTGGAATCCTGAGGGAATTCTCCAACAAGTGCTGTGCTGGTCTCTTTGTGTACTTAATCCCAAATAATCTGCATGCTCCCGCGGCTTGTGCTGCTATGTGGTCCACCTCCACTTTCCCAGTCTGAGATATGACGCGTCTCCCTAATGGTTTCCACCTGAATTCTGACTATTAAACTGAGTTATCTTATGCAGTCATTCCAGTTCATTAGCCCTCCGTAATTCATCGCCGCAGTTCAGCCCTTTGATTCCTCCGCAACCCGAATGAATGAAACCCATTAAATGAAGTTAAACAGTTGATGTAAAGTGGGGAATGTGATGCCCGATGAACCAACAGCTGCGTCAAGGTATTAAGTTTCCCAAAGTGTCGGCGTCGACAGTCACATTAACGAGGCAGTAAAATGTTTGCCAACTGTCATCAGTTTCTTTTAAAGGCCTTTGCAGCGTTGCTGTTATTTTGCTAAATGAAAAGTGACTGATCGGTGACAAAGATCACAGTTCGTCATCTTGGCACCTTGGATATTTGTTCCACACGTCATGGCAGCACATCCAGCAACTGCTGGGACAATTTGGTCTGATCCAGAAATATCTGGCACAGTGACACGGGACACACCCAACAACCACATGTGTATCAAAAATAAAAACAACAACTGTGTAGCTGGTTTGATAAAAACGGTGCCATTTGATTCTTTAGACGCACAGACTGCGTTCAAACCAACCACTTGTTTTTGGTCTGCTGACGTCCGGTGCGCCACCCTGAACTCCCACTGGGATACGAATGGACCAACGCAATCAGAAGTTGTAAAGATAAGACGACCTTGCTGGTGAGAGGGATCACTCTGCCCCGGAAATAAATTCAAGATTCCGGTCTGACTCAACAGGAGATGTATGTTCTCCTGTTGATTTACTATTGAGACAAACAGGCACTTATATTATAGCTACATCTCTGAGTGGCACAATAAAGAAACCTGTCTGTCAGCCCGCTTGGCCATAAGATGCTTACATCTGTTAATGGTTAACCTTTGCTGCTTTCATTCCCATTTACTCCCTTTAAAAAAAAAAGATATAAATTATTTCCCAATTTCTGGCGGCCCTCCCTTCCTCCTCGCGTCTCTTTTTGCCATCATAACTCAGGCATGCACGTTCAGCCCACACGGAAAAAACAAGGATCCTCCTCAGTTGCCCAAACACTGATTAATGAGGGAATTAAAATGAATGATGATCCACAGGAGGAAATCTCTCTCCTGGGGTGTGACAGTGCTTATCAGTGGTTGGTGGAGTAAATGCAAAGACACCCCTGCCCCCCCACCACCCCACCCACACACACACACACACTCCCCCCTCCAGGCTGCTATCACACTGCATCGCTTTCCTTGGCAAACTGTTGCCATCCCTCATCAGCGGCTTACATTCCCAGCATTCCCCTGTGGCACCTGACTCATACGAGCGGAGAAGTGACAAACACGCACGCTCACACGCTCATCCCTCCATCATACGCTTTTCCCTCCTAACAACTGACAAAGATGTAAACGAACACGAGAAGCTGACTTACATTAGCACGTGTCTCAGTCTGTGTGTGTGTGTGTGTGTGTGTGTCTTTCTGTTTGCTAGGCTACTGGCTCATTGAGAATGGTACAGGCCAAGTCAGTCATGTCAGATTCCTGCCCATCATCCCACTGAGACCTGTGGCTCATCAGGGGAGATAATTAGCCTGAAGAGCTTTAATGATATTAGCTCATAGCTACAAGAACAAGACGAGAGGCATGTGTGTGTGTTTGTGTGTGTTTTGTCAGATGTGGTGTGTGGGTGTGTGTTAAGGTGTGGGATGCATCAACAGTGATAACTAAGCAAATAAGACATTAAAATCCTCTTTTGTTAATACATGTGTTTAGAGAAGTGTGTGAGACGATGGTGATAATGAGGCAACTGATGGGATAATGAATATTGTTGCTATGTGCGTCCAACCCACACCTACACACACACACGCACACACACACAAACACACAACATTTCCCACCATGCTGTACTCTGCTTTTCTCCCACACTCTATATCACTGTTAGCGCAACAGTATTCAGTTCATTCTCGCCCGCTACACAATCCAGTCTGCGCACACAAAACCTTGGAGAGCGTGTGTGTCGGTGTGTGTGTCTGTGTGTGTCTGAGAGAGAGACAGAGGTGGGGGCTGAATTATGCATTCATACTGGAAATTGCTGTGAATTTAAATGAGCATGTGTACTTTGGCTGACAAGCTGTTTAGTAAATTCTGCAATAAAGTGTATTGCAGGGCCATGCTGCATGCAATGGGGACACACACACACACACATGCAAACACACACACACACACATGCAAACACACGCACACACACCCACACACACACACACACACACACAGCACTCTAGTCTTTCTACAATTTATTGGATAGAAATAAATGAATTTGGTTTTATTCCAGAAAAGCAAAAATAGGAGGACCACCCTTCTCTACAGTGCATGAATCACGTGACGTCTCTATTTTCTTCTCGTCAATGCTCACCCTGTTTTTTTGTTTTTTTTGTTTTGTGTGATTTAAGTGTGCGTCATGCTTTTAGCAAAGACAAAGAGAACAAAGCAACGGGGAACAAAGTAAGCAACGAGCAGCCATATTGGCCTGTGTGCGTAATTACATGCACAGTAACAGAACTGCATCTACTGATCTCAAAGTGCCTTTGTGCATCAAAAGTGGAAGGAGGAAATCACGTGTACTCTGATAGTGCATTAGTATTGATGGCGTATTGTGTTGAGGGAGATCAAATACACACACACACACACACACACACACATGCAAAAACACACACACACACACACACACACAGCACTCTAGTCTTTCTATAATTTATTGGATAGAAATAAATGAATTTGGTTTTATTCCAGAAAAGCAAAAATAGGAGGACCACCCTTCTCTACAGTGCATGAATCACGTGACGTCTCTATTTTCTTCTCGTCAATGCTCACCCTGTTTTTTTGTTTTTTTTGTTTTGTGTGATTTAAGTGTGCGTCATGCTTTTAGCAAAGACAAAGAGAACAAAGCAACGGGGAACAAAGTAAGCAATGAGCAGCCATATTGGCCTGTGTGCGTAATTACATGCACAGTAACAGAACTGCATCTACTGATCTCAAAGTGCCTTTGTGCATCAAAAGTGGAAGGAGGAAATCACGTGTACTCTGATAGTGCATTAGTATTGATGGCGTATTGTGTTGAGGGAGATCAAATACACACACACACACACACACACACACATGCAAAAACACACATATGTCTCCATTTTCAGTAATGGCTTTCTGAAAAAGGGGCAGAGCTGCATAGAGGTAAACCCCACAGGGAATTCATTTATCTTTCCTTGCAATCATCACACACTTCTCTCAAAACAACATGGAGCGACGCTGTTGCCGTGGCTACGCGCAGCTTCATCCGTGCCGCTTTCTCCGTCAATGAATGTTTCCTTTTCCTGAAAGACCTGTAATCCCACATGTATCCGAGAACACGCTGTTTCCTGTAAGTAAACACAACCTCTCTCCACCTTCTCTCTCTCCCTCTCTGTGTGTGTGAATGGGAATGAAGAGTACAGTATGAAAGCTTTACCTGGTGGTGGTGGTGGTGGGGAGGTGGGGGGGTGGGGGGGGTACTTAACACAATCACAGCATATGATTCTATACAGAAAGTTTTACAGCAGGTAATGCTGCTAACAGCTGCCGACCAGTAAATAGCCAATATGGAGCTTATGCATTAAGGCGCGCACACTCCCGTCCGTCCGCCATTTTCACTTCCGCGCAGCCCAGAGAATTTCTGGCAATGCATGATGGGATATCTTGCTCCGGTTAGTGACCATCGGATGTTCACTGCATTTCGCGGTGAATTGTGGGATACATTGAGTGCACTATATAGTGGACATGCTATGATCCCTAAGCTTTCGGACACCACTACAAAATGGCGTGCTCACTATATAGTGCACTATGTAGGGGTTAGGGGGCGATTTCGGACACAGCCAACATTTATCGGTGTAAATAAGACACGTCTGAGGATTTGCTCATAGAATTTGATGAAGCGGGTTTCACCACATATTTAAACTCGACAATCTCTGCATTGCCACCAAACCAAACAAACACCGACAGCCTGAGTGGCATCGTGTGGATATGGCTGCCGCTTGCTGATGAGAAGAAAAGTTGTTATGATGTAACCTTTTCTAGAGAGAGAGAAAAAAATCAAGCGTTTGCCCAGCAGCCAAACCCTTTTCTTTCAAATAGCTCAGATGGATTCAGCTGCAAACGTTCATCATCCACGGCCGGGTGACCCCTTGTGTTGTTGGTGGTTGCACAAACAACCAGACACCATTCAATTTGTGGCTGCAACAACAATGTTTAAATCATGCACCCAAAACCAAACGAGAGACTGTGCGTAGCTTATTGAGCTGTGTTTTCATGTCGTCATCACATCCCTCAATAGTAGAAGGCAGCGTTAGTGTAATGTTGTTTCTTTTGAGCTACAACAGGTGACGTTCCCACATATTTTATGTCTCCAAGCTCGGATTAACACGTAGCGTTAGCATGTAAACAAATGTCAACTGGAAACTGCGCCCACAATTCACGCAAGGATTCATGGGAGTTTGGCCATAATGACAGAAGTTTGACTGAGTTTTGTGAAATTGTTGCTTTTGCCACAAGAGTAAAATAGAGATTAAAAAAAACAAAACAAAACAGAAAATTTATTATTTATTACAAGTGGCCATTTTGAAATTTTGGGTATATTCACCAACGCACGTCTAGACAACAATTCTCCAACATGAAGCGTAACACAACACACACACAAACACAGTGAGGGAAGGGAGGGACAGAGTAGCCATACAATTAGTAAGGAATGTGAGCCCCTTCAACCCCACCCTGCTGCTCTTTACCCTGCAGCATGTGGCTCAGACCAGAAGCAGCTCTTCACACAGTACAGGCCATGACAAGACGACCAGACCAAGACTCTGGACGTAAACACTTTATACTAATACACACTCACAGCAGCTGAGAAGCTGCAAAATATAGTCACATGTGACTTTTTATATTATCTTGTGTGTGTGTGTGTGTGTGTGTGTGTGTGTGTGTGTGTGTGTGTGTGTGTGTGTGTGTGTGTGTGTGTGTGTGTGTGTGTGCGTACAGAGTAGCCATACAATTAGTAAGGAATGTGAGCCCCTTCAACCCCACCCTGCTGCTCTTTACCCTGCAGCATGTGGCTCAGACCAGAAGCAGCTCTTCACACAGTACAGGCCATGACAAGACGACCAGACCAAGACTCTGGACGTAAACACTTTATACTAATACACACTCACAGCAGCTGAGAAGCTGCAAAGTATAGTCACATGTGACTTTTTATATTATCTTGTGTGTGTATGTGTGTGTGTGTGTGTGTGTGTGTGTGTGTGTGTGTGTGTGTGTGTGTGTGTGTGTGTGCGCGTGTGTGTGTGTGCGGGTGTGTGTGTGTGTGTGTGTGATGCTGTGCAGAGTTACATCCTCTGATCCTGCATCAAATAAAGTGGACAGGTCTGATAAGCTGATAAGGACACAGCTGAGAGAAATACCAGGTCACCTTACTCACACACACACACACACACACAGACACACACACACACACACACAGACACACACACACATACAGACACACATGAGGCGATGGCGAAAAAGGGGGAAACCTTGACACAGGTAGACACACTGCCGCTGCGGCGCCGCGTTTTCATTACTAACCAGAGCAGCTTGATAAAACCTGTCTGTAATCAACTGGGCTTCAGCATCATCTCCTATCGTTTTTTTTTTTTTTTTCCATTCAGGCAAAGGAAGTAGGAAAAGGTCATGGGAGTGAATGAGCAGTGTATAAA
>JAFBJQ010040694.1:349099-384890 GCA_016785345.1 Trinectes maculatus
GCTGGGGTGAAAAGGGGAGATTGAAAATGGAAAACAGGGACCAAACGCATCTAAACATTCGCATCCACCAACAAAACAAGTGATGCGCATGAGATTCAGTTTATTCTGACACAAGGAGGGAAAAAAAAGGAGGACAAAATGGGATTCAATGGCAAAGCTCCATTAGTAAGCCAATGGAGCATATGATAGTAATTATCCCGTGTACTCTTGGGATGCCCTGAGTTGCTCTCACTGTCGCTGCTATTACTGTTACAACACACAGGGGGGAACAAATACTTTTCACAGCATGTGTGTGTCTGTATGTGTGTGTGTGCATGTGTGTGTCTGTATGTGTGTGTGATGGAAATCAAGAAAAGTAGGAACTGAGGGGATTGAACGCGAGATAAAGGCCGACATGCCGTTGGATGATGTACTGTAAACGCTGTGTGTGTGTGTGTGTGTGTGTGTGTGTGTGTGTGTGTGTGTGTGTGTGTGTGTGTGTGTGTGTGTGGCCCCAGGCAGGTGTGGTATGTGTTTTCACATGCATTTTTCTTTCTTCTTTTTTTTTACAGTGAGCATTGGGCATCAAGGTCAAGTGCTAAGAATGTGCTACTCTTTCATTACGCTACACAACACAACTTCCTTCTAGGTATGTACGACATTTATGGAACCTTGGTTTAACACACAAACACACACACACTTGCAAGAAAGGCGCAATGAGAATAAGGCATTTTAACACAAATTGTCACCAGAAACTTGTGTGTGTGTGTGTGTGTGTGTGTGTGTGCGTCTTATCCTGCAGACAGCTGCTGTGCTGTAACGTTAGCCAATGGGAGGAGCCTGTAGCGTGCACAGCAATCCTCAGAGGAGCACTACTCAACAGCTGCTCTTCAGCTCCTCGGAGCCCGACTCCCTCTCTCCTCCGTTTATCAGTCACTTTCTTCCATGATAAGCTGCCTCGCTCTCCCTCTCTCTCTCTCTCTCTCTCTCTCACTGGGCCCCAGGGACCTTTATTGAACCCGGCATTACTTTAACCACAACATTCCATGGCGTGTGACGTGTAGAAAGACAAATGCATGAGTGCGAGCACACACCACACAGTACTCTGTCGATGACGGTGAACAAATCCATACATCACAATGTATCATGCAACTTTTCATAGCTTCACTTAACTCAGTCACCTGACGTCACGACAAACTCAGTTACTTCAAATACCCAGATTTGAAATTTGGGTATTTTCAAACCCTGCAAACCTCCTTCATTGTTTTATTAGCAAAGAGTATTTATGTGCCTTTTACTACTAAACCATGAAATTAACCACAAACTGTAAAGGCTGCTATTATAATTAATCACTGGTTTATCTTTGATCAGAATGACAAGAGAAGAGCAAGGTCTTTTTTTGTCATGCGCGTTGCTGTTGCCTAGCAGCATTGTTTTCACAACCTGGACGTCATGCATCAGTTGCACTGTAGGACAGGACAAGATGATCACGTTTCCTAAAACTGTCTTTTTAAATAGACTGTTTTTTTCAGTACATTGTGTTTTTCAATGGTTTCTCTGAATCTTGAAGTTGACATGTCATGGAAAATCTAGGTGACCTTTGACCCTTGCAAAGAGTGCCGCGGGAGTGACGCACATAAAATTCCCACTATGGTCCACACGTTGTTGTTGTTGTTGTTGTTGGTTTAAACAATCTCTTAGCTCATGAACGCTGCAGGAATTTCCATCTCCCTCTGTTGTATTTCCCACAGGCACAACACAAAGTAGCCGAACCAATTAAAATGAAAACACACCCAGCTGAGCCTTAATAGTCAAACATCCCACAGGTGGCCTTGCTCTCCTATGACACACACACACACACACACACACACACACACGCACACACACACACACACACACCTGCTGAAGCGCACACCATAGGGGTTTGGCTGCCACGTGCCTTAATGGTACACTCCCAGATACAATCAATGGAACAAATCTCTCATGCTGTGAGATGGATATCAGAAATACCGGAAAATACACGTCCATCCACAACCTGAGCACACACACGCACACACGCACACACACACACACACACACACACACACACACACACACACACACACACACACGTCCGCTCTGCTCGGTGTCTAATACAAACACGTTCGGGCCACACAGGATATTAAACCTGAGGAGTGAGGAAGATAAACACATTTATCACGCAGGCTTTATCTCTGTCCTGTGCACCTTCCCTTCATGACCACCTTCATTTCATTAAAGCCCATTTGTGTGTGTGTGTGTGTGTGTGTGTGTAGCCAATGCAGATTTATGACATCTTAACAAAGCATCCTCTGTTTCGCCGCGTCCCTCCATCCTGACAGCGCTGCCATTATCTCCTCCCTCAGTTTGCTCTCCACTGCATCCTGCCTTTAAATCCACTCCCAGGTCACTGCATACAGTATCTACCTCTGTCTCCCTCTTTTCTTTTGCCTTGTTAAAATCAGTTGTCTTCCCTCCCTCCCTCCCTCTCTTCCTCCCTCCCTCGACAGACACCGGTCCATAAATCGAATGCAAATCTCCTTCTTGCCTCATTGCATCTTGGGGTTCGCGTGCTCAAACGCCACGCGTGCTGCTGATTATGCGCGATGACAGAGCGCGTGCTGTCAATGGCGCTGTCACCAGAGGCCTCGTTCAACCCGATTCGATCTCAGCACTGCTGCAAACAGACCAGAGCTGAAGCCAGATGCCACTGAGTTGCCATCAGATGTGGGTCAGACAGACAGACAGGCAGCAGAGTGGACAGACAGCAGCTGTCGTCCCTCAATAGGCTGACACTAAATGGCTAACTTAGTTTAAAGCTACTGTAACTAAACCCAGTGGTGGCTCCAGGAGATGTCGCGGCCATGAAGTGAGGGATGCTGGGAAGAGTGACGTTAATCCATTCCTCCTTTTCTGAAACAAAAGCAAATCTCTTGCATTCGCTCCTCCGAGTGAATGCAAAGTGCCTGCTTAACGGAGACGCACAAAAACAGCGAGACGCACAAACCGTGCCCTTTACACACCTCGCCCACTCCGAGCCAAGTTTTGCTGTGTGTGTCTCCGATTACATTTCTCACATTTATTCATCGCGATCACAAAAGGCACCGACTCACAGCGAGACTTTGTAACTTCTGTAGAAAAAGGCAATAACACAAACCTACAAAACTTTTTTTTTTTTTACAATTTAAATTCATAAGCAATAAAAAAAACTTTTCTTTTCCTTTCTCAGTTTAACACACTTGGGGGTTTGTTGCGTAAGCTGCAGCTTTTCTTTGCTAACACGAGTAGCTGCATTTAAGCCATAGCAACACAACAACAACAACAACAACAACACAGATCATGACTCTTGCAGAAACACAGTAGGATTTAACTTTCAATTATTTCTCCGTGGATTCAAAAACAACAGTGCCAGTATTTTTATTTTGACAAAAGTTTGCTACCAACAATTTAATCACGTAAATAGAAAGTGTTAATTAGCAATATAATTACAATTTATACCATTTAACTTACTCACCTTACTTACTACTTACTGTGCTTGCAGCATGTGGACAGGTCAGGGACTCGTCATGAAACTCTTGGGAAATTAGGCTGATGAATATTATTTGAGCAAATAATTTAATACGTCAATTAAAAGGAGCACAGACGCTAATTTACTGGACAAAACCATCCATATTGTTTTGTAATCAAAAAACAGTGTTGTTTTTTCTTCCCCAGGTGGAAAAGGATTAACAAATGTTTTTTTTTTTACTGCAGCTTTTGAGGATTCCGACATTCCTCCCTCACCTCAATCACATCAGCACTGTAATTTATGTCCTCCATAAATTCCCCCTACTCACCATCACTCGTACACTGCTCCATCGTATCCCGAGCACAGATCGATCTCTCAGGGTCACATTGATGAGAGATTTCTAATTTCCTAATGGAACCGGCTCATAACCAATGTGTTGGGTGTTGGGCAAAGGGATAAAAGGTAACAATCTTAATGTTAGAGGGGGGGGGGGGGGGGGGGGGGGGGTTGAGTATATCAGCAAAATCCCATTTTAAGTTTTGGAAAAGTTCTTTGAATTGCATCTGTTCATAAATGTTTGGTATTGATAGAAGAATTTCCAAATAGGCAATTATGATTATAGCTGCTTCGGATAAATGCTGATTAGATGGAAAAAGCTGCCGAGCCATTCACTGATGACTGATGTGTTCATTTCGACTCATTTCTAAACATGAAAGCGAGAGGAGAGATGGCTGCATCACGCAGTCTCCTCGCCGAGCCCGTTATCGACGCAGAACACGAGCTTCCTCCATTTCTCTGTTCTGTCACAACAAATCACCGGGCCAATCAATGTGAGGGGGAAATTTACATAACACTGTTTATATCACAAAGATTAAACTTTTGTTCAAGCTGGGACTCAATTTAGATGTCGTCCTTTAGGATGTGTACGGGGAAAAAAAAAATCGCAATACATCAGAAGCAATCTGATTTCTGACGAGGCTCTAGTCTGGTGTATGATGACACGATTAGACATGATGTGTCTTATCGTTCGGCCAGACGCACTATCTTGCAACACTTCCCCTGCAACGTTGTGTATCTACAAAGAATTCGAACGTCATTAAAAAAATAACAGTGATATTTTTCTTTTAACTTCCTGTTGCAAAGATGGGACTGAAAAAAAAAACACAGGAAATCAGGATTGGTTTTCTTCAGTTTTTTCCTTTCATTACAAATTCTACACAGCTGGAACAAAAAAAACAACCAAAAAGATACATCAACACGCCACAGAGGTCACAACAGTGTACCACAAAATATACAGTATACAATACAGAGAGAGAAGCCAAGAATATTTTGTCAAGAATCCTGAATAAAAAAAAAATCTCTTCTCTCAGTGAGTGGAAAATCCTGGGAAAAATGGAAACTCAGTAGTTGCAAAAATGACGACAAACAATTCATTTACCACATTATTTTTCGTACAAAACACAGAAACTGAAAACGATGCCTCAAGCTCACTTATCTATCCCCGATTGCCATCACAGTTTGGGTACACGTTGAAATGGCATGATCAGTAGACAGTCACTGGAGAAAAGAAAAAGAAAAGAGCCTTTCGGGCACAGATGGTGTTTTGAGGTGACCTTTGTGAAAATGGAGGCCATTGGTTCCAGTGTACAACAAAGTAAAAGGGCACGTCAGGCCGCCATCAGCCGCCATCAGCCGCCTCTGGCTCGCTGACAGTGGACGGGAGGAACAGACAATGCCAGGATTTCCAAATCGAAGCACAGAAACACACCTGCTGTGACACTCAAACAAACAAACGCTTTCATTTGGTAAAAACAAGAAGTACACCACATACTCCAGCGATAAAAAACCCCCCCACACCCCTCCCACACACACACCCCCCTCCCTTCCCCGCTTGTATCAAACTAGACTGAACCAGTGGTTTAACCTAACAGGTGAATCTGTGACGACCATTTCACCAAATTCAACCAATTTTACAGTGGATGTCAACAATGATAATGATCAGTGTTTCTGATTGGAGCGCTCCACATGCTGTGCTTATGAGGACGGTGTCGTCACAGTGAGTGACGCCGCGGGAAATATCAGTATAATTACAGTCACGGGCCGTGATGCACAGCACAACTCAGCAGTGTTTGGATTTACAAAGTAAAGCAAGCGGTGTGTGCTAACATAATATACACGTATGCCGGAAGAAGCAAGAATAAATTTGTACAACCTAATAACTTGCTTGTTCAGCGGCTTTTTTTTTTTTTTTTTTTTGAATGCGAGCGATTCCAGGGAAAGGACTGGTGTTACCAAATGCCTGAGCTATTTCTACTGAAGGCTGATTTAGGGAGATTGGGGGGTAAAAATAAAAATAAACATTCACAGGTGGCAAAAATGCAATTAAACAAATGGCACAAAAGCAAACACGGAAGTTGTCTGGAAGTGGTTATAGCCAAACAGTGTGTGTGCCAAACAGTGTGCTTAGGAATTAAATGGCGCGAGCGTAAATCATCACTTGTTACTGAGGTAAATAAAAACAGGAGGACAGACTGTGATGATTTTCCCCGATACGCCCGGCGGAGAGCGGATCATTTAAGTGCAGACTCCAGTACAGAACGCGCGTTCAGTGTGGCTCGCAGTGGCTTAATGGCGTTTTCGTGTTTCATTTGGGGTCGATAAGAGAGATTGGGCCAGTGCGTTTGGCGCGCGACTCGGCGCCGAGTCTCACTGTTCAGCTCGACTCTGCAGTGGAGTCAAAGTTGTGACTGGTGAATTAAGGAGTCAGAGGCACCCGTGGGGACCCGGGCTTGAATAGGTCCCCAGTCCCCCCCATAAATGAGAAAGGATGTGATGTGCTGTAATGTAATGGCAGCAATACAACAAACTGGATGCCAGCTGCCACAAAACGCCACAGAAGAAGAAGAAGAAGGAGTCAGAAGTAAAAAAAAACATGATTATAGTGTCGTCCAGTGATTATGATTTATGTTATGATTTTGCCAACTTTTTTGTTTTTTTTAACTTGTGGTAGAACGGACGGATGGAGTTGACGAGAAAAAAACCTTTGAAAAAATAAAACTCCACCCACCAGTTCTACCCCAGGTTATAAAACAAGCAGAACCAATGCTTCACATACTGTGCCTCCCGATGCCCCCCCAATACAAACCCACTTCCCTTCTCCACCTCTTATCCCCCCCCATCAGTACTCATACAGTGTAGTAACAAAAATAAGCCCTGTCGTCTTCATAACAGTCGTCCTCTCTCTCCATCCGTCCACTGGCTGCTTTCCCCAGCTCTGTTTATCACTGTCAGAGAGAGAGAGACACACAAACATTAAAATGTAATTTCCACCAACATGCGAGCAAGACCTTTAACTTTGGCATAATAAACAACACTAAACTCTAAACACTGCATTCCGACTGACTTTCTGGTATTTTTCATCTTTAAAAAAAAAACGTGCCTTGATGCAAACCTTAATGAGAACAATTATTTATTTTCTTCCAAACATACAACCTAACATCATGCTGTAACTGCAGCAGCGACAGCATAATATCATTTACCTAAAATAAATAAATGATATTCATACGTTTTATAAGTTGAACGTTGTGTGCGAGAAGTCTTCAGTTTTTACAATAATACTTTGTAAACTTCAAAAAAGTGACCTGAACCAATTAATTTATTTATTACCCTCACAATAAGCACAAAAGCAATTCGTTTGGACATTTTTATGGGACAGCTGAGAGCCGACAGGAAATGAGGAGACAAGAATCTAATATGAGTAAAGATTTAATCTTATTTCAGAACCAAATTAAATCTGTCCCTGGCTTGTCTCTCAGAGGACAGGCCGATATTCTTTCATGGTTCATTTGGACAGACTTTTCCTGTCTTGTTATATCCATTTCCACTGCGTGACATATGAGTCTGCAATCTGCCGTGCTAAAACGTCACCCCGTCTGCTGTCAGCATTTAAAAAAAAAAACAAAAAAAAAACATAAATCACACAAAACTAGGCTCACGTTAAATGGCCTTTATGTTTATGTCAGATTTGCCACCTCTATAAATCCCACGCTGAAATGATTTGCATCAGTGATGATGTTTTCAGATGACGCTGCACAGCTGTGCACCTCCGTCATCTGAGCTGCGGGGCCAGATTCCCTCCAACCTGTCGCTCTCTGTGTCTGACTGCAGACACTCAGTCAGCACGACTGACGCTGAATATATTTCTGCTTACAGCATGGCTCGCCTTCAAGTCACGCTGACAGGAACGCGCCTGTGTGGTCGAGGTGACGCGTGCGGGAACGTTCTCACTCTTTGCTGCTATTGAACGATCATTTGAATCGACTCTGGCTAAATGAACTGGCCGCGCTGACACTGCTGCTCGTTAGACACATTTCAAACATAATTACAGGTTGTGGAGAATCAGCGCTCCGTTTTGTCCTCTCGGATAAGAGTCTGCCTTTCACGGGCCTGAACACAATCCAATTACTTAATTAAAAACAAGTGGAAAGTATTTTATTGGAAGATTCAAATCAGAAATGGCTTTGTTTTCATCCACTGCGCTGTCTTTAGTCGCCATAGTGTCTAAAGCATTATGACTGATGCCCACTAATTTACGATTAGCTGGAACTGGCTGTTTTAAGGTCGTGACCCCTTCAGTCTAATGCTGTGTCCACCGTTCTGACCTGGTCGGCGGACGGTCTCTTGTTGAGCAGACCGGCCTCTTCGTTGCCCTTGTCCGTCTTCATCTCCACCACGATGTCATTGTTCACCTCGCCGCTGGCCCTGCAGAGAGCGGACACAACAACACAAACCACAACAACAACAACAAAGAGACAGAGAGAGAGACAGTGAGCTGTGTTCATCTGTATTCCCCCTGTGCTACTAGTGGATTGAGACATGACTGAGTACCTGACTGCGCTAGACAGTACTATTACTATTATTATTATTATCATACACGGATTATACTATTATATTATACTATGTCTAGTTTACCCTGAGAACAGTGACAAAAAGCAACACAATACTTTTAGTTCATACTGAATCACATAAATTACATAAAGTTAATCCTCTCTGACTGACTGTCTGTCTGTCTGTCTGTCTGTCTGTCTGTCTGTCTGTCTGCTGTCTGTCTGTCCCTTCCCACCTCTCTACTCACACGTCCTTTTTGTCCTTCTTGCCACAGGGCAGCTTGTTCTTCTTGTTCATGAAGTAGATTAGGGCCACGAGCAGCAGGAGCAGCAGAACACACACCACCACGGCTATCACCACCCCGCTGGAGCCTGCCTGCTGCGTGTCGGCTACGGTGCCGCAACGGACACATGGAGGGAGGGAGGGATGGAGGGATGGAGGGGTAGAGGGTGGGTTGGAGGGAGGACAGAGGTGGGAGCGAGGCGTGAAGGGAGAGTGAGGGATCAATCACGGTGGAGGAGGTGTGAAGAGGATGGAGGGAAAGTTTTTTGATTTCAAAGTGGCGGTAGCAGGAGGGGGGGGGGGGGGGGGGGGGGCATCATGGATGGTTGCAGGTTGTTTGATTTGTGGGGTAGGAAAAAAAGGGGAGAGAGGGAGGAATATGATTTCAGTAGGGGTACAATGGAAAGGCGAGACGAGGCAACGGGAAGAGGAGTAGATGGAGGAAACGGGTGGGGTCCAGGTGAAGACAATGGGCGGATGAATGGACGGGTGGACAGGAAAAGAAGCAGGGGGGAGGGGAGTGGGATTCGGGGTTAGACTAACTCTTGAATGCAATGACTGAAATGTGTTGGGACCCCAGAACGGGGTCTGTATACAACGGATAAGACCAGAACCAGAAAACATCACTGAACATACTCACCCATCCACATACACTTGTATTACGACACTTGTGAGGACACAACACTAAAACCGTTTGGGACACATCAGCTATTATTGGTTTAAGCCAGTGATGATGTCACAGTGATCCCAAGAACACATTTAGTTTAAGACAACATTCCTGAGTCGTCATCATCAAACTTATCATGAACAATGAAAACATGATAATATATGATTCAAATTAAAATAGCGACGGACAGAGGCAATCTATTTTATTGTAACGTGACCTCGGGTAGCTTGAAAGGCACTGTAAATAAAATGTATTATTATTATTATTATTATTATTATTATTATTATTATTATTATTATTATTATTATTATTAGTGTTGACCTCAGGTCGTCTCAAGTTTCATGTCTGTCTTCACAACCAGAGTAATACAAGTTTACACACAGAGACATCAACTCTTGTAAACACAAATACGCTAACCTGTGTGTGTGTGTGCGCGTGTGCACACACAGACATCAATAGACACACGGTAACAGCATATACATGTCAGTAGGGTTAGCAATACAGACCTGACGTAAGCACAGGGTTTCCCGAGAGCAGCACTTTGAGAGAAAGACAGGTTCTCAGTCCCATAGCACAGCAAAGCAAGAAACACAACACAACCACAGAGCATATGCACACAAAAGCCAAGGTTAAACACACAGTCTGACACGGACAAGACGGAAAAAGCCGGAAACGACGAGTCAGCGTGGAAAGAAGAGGTGACCACAAAGGAGACACGGTGACGAAACAAAGAGAGGAAAGGTAGGAATAGAATAGAATAGAGTCCTTTATTGTCCCCAAGGGGCCACAAAAAGTGTAGTAGCATCCACAAAAGTATAGGACAGACATCATACAAAGGTGACGAGAGAAGAAGAATAACAATATACAATATCCACAGTGTTCGGTAGCAAGAGGGCAAATATACAAGATTACAGTAGAGAGGAGGAAGTTGTGTTTGTGTTTGTGTGTGTGTGTGTGTGTGTGTGTGTATGTGTGTGTGTGGTGGAAAGGCTGGGTCAAAAGGAGATGGGTGGGGGGGGGTTCTAAATTACAGGGTCTGTACAACAAAGAGTCCTGAGAGAAGGAGGGAGGAGAGGAGGAGGAGGAGGAGGGAGAAGGCTCTACCTCTGTCGGCCGAGTTGCCAATTGCTGCAGAAAATAGAGAAGAAAAAGCAGAGAAAGAGAGAGAGAGAGAGAGAGAGAGAGAGAGATCAGGTTGCAGGTAACAGTGCTGGAAAAGGAGCAAACAAGAGCGGCGGCAATTTGATTTTTTTTTTCTTCTATGGAGTCATTTCAGAAATTTTTAGTTTCGAAACAGAAACGGTTAATTGCACCGATAAAAGCGAAACGTCTACCTGAAGCAATTAGACGTACGAGACTCTGATAACCTTGCAGACATTATGGGATACCTGAGTCTATTGTGGTCTTAACTCACACGAACTCACATTAAAACTGAAAAACGAATTCTTCGTCAACCTGGTTCCCATTTTCATCGACTCTTCATTCTCTCGTACACCTGCAAACTCACCTTTATGCCGATCACTATCCATATTTGTCAGGAACTAACATTTGAACTGGTCTGCTTGTTGCAAACTTGTTTTTATGTTGCAACTTGTGTGTTCGTTCTTAGAAATAACAATTTACTAACCCCCCTCCCTCCTGCACATTTTGATGTTATAGCTGATGGTTATATAAAAACATGGTTAGATGAAAAGATGTGTAGGCGATGGAGATGTGTTGCTGTCTCCTGACACTGACCTCGTTTCAGAGATACTAGGAGGGTCTTGCTTTCAGCTCCATACTCGTTGGAGACCTCGCAGGTCACCCCGTCCTTCATGACCTCGGCTGTGGCTTGTAGGGTCACGGTGCTCACCACCTTGTTACCTTCCACTGATACCGACTGGCAGAAGCATTAGAGAAAAAAGGAGGGATGGAGGAAAAGGAACAAATTAATTCCCTCATAATTTCTCACGCACTGTATTTTTATTCTGTGGGTTCTTTTCTGTCCAGATCATTGTGCACAGCCCGGTGAGGTTTTATTCAACCCTTGCCCCCACTATTCTCATTTATACTTATAGATCATCTGCTCTGGGCTGCAGGTCCAAATAGCTCTCGTTTGATTATACATAGTGAATATCACTATTTGCTCCAAAAGTTTTCAAAAAGATTTTTTTTAATCGTTTTTTACTCTTAGATTTCTAGAATATTTCAATAATGGAGCACCCTCTTTAAATTTCCTTAAAATAGTGCTTCATGAGAGATGTTTGTCTACAGTGGTATCACATCAATATGAAATATTACTTTCCATAACCCCATGAGCTCTCTCTCTCTCTGTCTCTCTGATCTCTTTTGAAGTTTAAAATTCACATCTTCAAAATTCACATGCAAACAATGTGCGTCATTGCTCTTTTTTTCCATTGCAGTACAATTCCTTCCAGGAAAGCAGCAAGGACGTCTGTTTGGTAAGTACTTCTTGGAAGTTGCCAACTAGGAAAGAGGCAGCTTTGTCTCTTACGGACTGCACGCTCGTACCTCTTTTCCTGAGGGCTTCCAGGTGAACTGAGGGGCGGGGTAGCCGTAGGCCGAGCACTTCATGGACACCATGTCTCCTTCCTTGCCCACCTCCACCACAGCGGGAGTCTCGATGATTGGCTTTCCTGGACAGGAAATGAGACATCAGACGGTGAACAATTATATCTTTCTTTGTAAACAGTGCAGCGACACAGTTGTTTACTTATAGCCCATACAGACCAGACGTGTGTCTGTTTATATATTTCTATCCGAGTGCATTACCTTTGACAGTCAGGTTGACACTAGCCTCGGCCATCAGTCCTGGCACAGATGGCACAGCTCCAACACACATGTACTCTCCGGCTTTATCATAGGAAACATCTTGTATGGACAGAGTGCCGTTCTGAGAGAGGACATCAGAGCCCTGGAGGAACACAAACATACAGCGATAAACAACGACTGGACGCGCACTAGTATCCCTCGATTCTTTATTTTCATTCTCTCTGCACGAGTGAATGTGTGAGTGGACCAGTGTTGTGAGTATCGCCGTTGTGGGATCGCCGCTATGCTGGGAAAGCAGCAGGAAAAACCTTCGCACACATACTTCACGGCGTTGCGATAACGGATCAAAGTCGTTTTTTTCTCCACGATGCACCCGCCTCTCAACAACTTCTCACAGGAATCCTTCTTTCCAAGAACAAACACATTCTGTACCCACAAAACCAGCAGTCGCCGTGTTTGAATCGCAACCCAGAGACACAACAGTAGATAGACAGGTGAAAACAACAGGCCCGACATGACAAATGGAGGAGTGGGGACGAATTCCAATGTACCAATGGTCTCACGCTGATGTGTGTGTGTGTGTGTTTTGCGGTAAAAGAAAGTACTGAGCCTGTTGAGAATAAAACGCGACCACCTACTGCGTTCATAGGATTGACAGTTACTCGCTGACTGATTATCCTTACAGACACACACCATGTGTGGGCGTTGTTTTCTCTCCTCGTTTATAAAATGGGAGAAAGACCAGTGTCTACTCTCCGGCTGCTGCGACTGGACACAACACAACACAACACAACACAACACAACACAACACAACACAACACAATACAGCTAGTGTGGCAGGGCCACAACTGTCTGCAGGCTCCAGCGCTGCGCGGCAGCTGCAACCCAAGTTAAGTGTTGTATCGCAGCATGAAATGTTGTGTTATCCACTGAAGCCACAGCAGTGGCTGTTGAAAGGTTTGACCAAAGCTGAACTAATTTTTTAAAAAAAATACAGCGCTAAAGGAGGAAAATTATTATTCTATATTTAGAAGTTTGTTTAAAAGCGACAAAAGCAGTGTGGCCCACCTTTTTCCACTGAACGGTGTGTTGAGCAGAGGCCTTGGTCTTACACTGCCACTCCACCTTGTCTCCGAGCATGACCACCTGAGGTTCCACAGGGCTCACGTTCACCGGGTCAATGTCTGGAAAAGACACGGGGAAAATCAGCTGAGGAAAATCCATACATATATACTAATACCACCTACTTACATAGTCTAAGTGCCTCTTCAAAATAAAAGCAGAATATTAAATATTTTATTACGCACTGCAAAGCTAACGCACTTCCACGCTATTTCTAGGGTACTTCTGCTTGATTTGTGCGACAAGATCAAATTAGCAGATGTAGTTGGGATAACATTGAAGCATCAGATGAAGATATCAGTTAGCTGATAGGCTCCACTGAAGCTCATGGCCTCCTGATTCTACGACGTATTGATGAAAACAATGGATTTACTTAAAAGCGTCACTTCCTGTACAAACAGGAAGTGAACCGTTCTGCGTCTGTCTTCATCTCACTCACAGTGGACATTGAGGGTGATGGTTCCACTCAGGTCAGCGTCCAAGTTATCATAATCGACGCCTTGGCACGTGTACACCCCGGCGTCCGTGCGCTTGACAGACTTTAGCGTCAGGAGACCTCTCTGGGCAGAGATGGGTTGTTCCTGGAACAGCGAGACACAGATTAAGGAAAGAAATGATTTCAGTTGAATCACGTTGGTTCGTCTCTTGTATGTGTGCTGTATGTGCATGAAATATGCACGTACATCTTTGGTGAATTCAAACTCGGGCTGGGGGTTTCCGTCCGTCTCGCACTTCATCACGACAGTGTCGCCCTCTTTGACTGGTTCGGTGTTGAGAAGGGAAAAGGTCGCTATCTCGGATTTATCTATATAAAGAGGAGACAGACAGGGAACAGGTGAGAATTCCCCCTTTGGATACACTTACACTGTTCTACCGTAGATAACCAATCACAGATGTGCAATGCGTTCCAGAGGGGATGATATATCATTTGACTAACCCTCCGATTTTTGAGATTCACAGATCTATCAGTTATGCTTTAACCATTCAGCTCTCAAGTTGCACCGCCACTTAAATTTCTGACGGTCCGTGAATTCTTTAGGGTCTTTTGGTTTTCTTGGGGAGGTCAAAGAGGGAGAGGCTTACGGATGGTGTATAAATAAATGGACTTGATTTAGACGATGAAAAATCATGCGGGCTTCAGCCTGCAGCATGTGATCGTGTAATAAACAAACTCCTGCGGAGGAGCTGCACAGAAGCATTGAAGATCTTCGGGGAGAACGCTCGTCATAAATTCACTGAACGCGATCGGCTCCAGTCCGTCCTCTCCACTCACAGTTGAGGTTGATGTTGATGGTGTTGGACTTCTTCTGTTTGATCTGGTCTCCTGGCATGCTGTACTCCGCCGTGCACTGGAACACAGAGTCCTTGTCAGCCTTGGTGGGCTGCATGTACAGCGTGCTCTTGATGGTGTAGAGACCCGAAGCCTCTTTCACCACCGAGGGAATCATGTAGGTCTCTGACGCAGAGAGAGAGAGAGAGAGAGAGACAGAGAGAGAGAGAGAGAGAGAAGGGAAAAACATATTTTTTTAAAGATGAATGATATCAAATATCAATCAACCGACTAAACGACTGTAGGACACACACAGCTTTTAGTCTCTAAGATTAGATGAATGTTTTTGTACATACTCTCCTTCCTGTCCTTGAATTCAGGCAAGGGCTGGTCGTCTTTGAACCAGATAACTCTCGGCTGGGGGTGTCCATTCAGTATCACACAGGTACCGATCTGGTCCACGCAGCAACAAACACAAAGGATCAATGACACAATAATATGTAAGATTCGTACAAAACCAGAAAGCATGTAAACGCACACACACCTCAGAGCTGGTGGTCTCTCCCACAGAAATGGCCTGTTTTGATGATGTGAGCTCTGGTTTCTCTGGAGCAACTGAGACAATGTAAAGGGAATAGATCTTTATTATATATCAATTACATTACTGACCCTGTTAATTAGGTCGTGCAGCAAAAGTCCTACCACACTGATAGAGGTCAAACCACACAATAAAAAAAAAAAACAGTCAGCTACTTTGTGGCTCACTCGTGTCCCCCCTCATTCCAACGCTTCATTCCTTTGTTCCCATGCAAGGTCATCTTATCGCTGCCCGCAGCTGTCGACGTCTTTCAAAATAAAACACTGGACGGGTGTTTCTCTCCCTCTGACATCTCTGTCTCTGTCAAGTCTTTATTTTCATTCCCATCCCCACCGTCCCACTTCGACACACTTAAGCCGTAAGTGAGTGTGCGACCTAAATAAGTTGTTTTCAACGTAAACTGCAGATAGTGAATGGAACTCAGTCCCAGGCACAAGAGGACACTCCGAGAAGTGGAAGTAGGATTGTTTTTTTTTTCCTCCACTGTAAGCTGTAAGAGGAAGAAGCCAGAAATCACTGCTCTGGCTGGACCCTTGGAGAGACCTCATAACTCAGTCCTATTAAGCTAAGGCAGGACCGACGCACTATAATTCATCCCCCAATGACTGGAGTGTTCCAACGTGGACAGAGAAAAACTGCCGCTCTGTGAGACAGGCTGGTCTCTTACAGCCTGTGGGCATTAAGTGCATCAAACCAGGCTCTTACTCGACAGCACTTCATTGAGGTTCTGTCAAACGCAGACTGACCCGTTCCCATCAAATCGCTTATTTTATGAGTCCGCTATAAACGACTGCGCGAATATTAATAGATAACTCGTTCGTTTATTTTCAAGTAGCAGTGCGACCGAACCGAGGGTTTGCTTTGCCGTTCTCTCGGCCGCAAAAAGCCTCTATCTGTTTAATGTGATTGATAAGTCCAATCCAAAATGCAAATGGATCCTATTCATCTCGGTGTGACCGCTAAATGCTAAAAGTATGATTGATGTCTATTTAGGGGTCGCGATGGGAGGAGCAAGGACACTGTGAGCAACGCCGGGGGTCAGCCCTCCGCGCCTTGGTGATAAATCTGGACTGTTATTAAGGTGAGATATATGAGACATGACAGGTGTGATTGAACTATTCATCAATTGTGTCAAGAGTGATTAGATTGTGGTTAATTGACCTCCAGGGAAGTTATCGTAGGAAATTGCTAACTGTGACCACTGGAAAAAAAAAAAGTTCCACCCAGTCCTACACATAAAGATAAAAAAAAAAAAACTTACTCTGCTATATTTTTGACGGATGTAAACGACTAGGACAAATCATACTTATAAAAAGGCTTCGCATGGCGTCATGAAGTATGTGCGAAATGCAATAATGACATGCATGGCGTGCGATTCAGCCACTTGTAAACAAAGTATGCATGAACACGCATGCAGACCTTATTAAAGTTGCTGGCCGTGACTAACGAAATCACAAATTTCACACATCAACGACTGATGGGAAAGCGTGTGCGAGCGTGTTGGGGTCATGTTGAGGTCACATAAAAGGTCACGGCGGAGCGGCTGACTCACAGAAGATTTTCAGCAAGGTGTTGTTTTCTGAAGACCCAGCGGAGCCAGCGTTGACCAGGCAGAAGTAGATAAGCTCGTCGGAGGGCTGAGCGGCAGAGATTGTCAAGGTGAAGTCCTTTTCGACCGTGACCCGACCCGTCAGAGGGGTGCCCTCGTCAATTTCTGCCTCGCCAGCCAAGGTGCGGAACACCACGCGCTTCCTGGAGCCCTGCTCAGACTAAATATTCCAACAGAGCAAATTATAAGGGGAGATTACATCTTTTTTGTTGAATATATTTATAATATATTGTTTGGTCTGTTTAAAACTGGAGGAAAATCAATACTTGGAAATGACTTACCATGTACCATTCGACAATGGTGTTGCCTGATGATGATGATGATGATGGTGGTGAGACAGTGTATGTGCAGGGCAGTTTGGCAGTCTCTCCTTTCAACACCTCCACGACACGAGGAACGTTCACGTTCACAACCCCACTGCACACTGCAGAGACAAACACACAAAAACAAGAGACAAAATGTGATGGGAGGACTCCAGACAGGACGGATTTGGGAAGAGCGCAGATCTTAGGAACATCGATTAGTGTTTATTTCAAGTCAAATCAGATTTTAAAAAAATCAAATATTCAAAAGCCTGCTGATGACTGCCCCGTAGTGGTTGGACGTGAGGAAACAAGGAGACGCAGAGGCAAGAAAGTAAAACCACAACGATTACACCCTGTCTCCAATGTTTATCCCCCTGCGGGTCTCAGAGTGTTCAAACACTGTTCTGAACACGCGTGGTGACCATGAGGGACTTTATCAGCACTGGAGCACGACTGTTCCTGCAGCGCTTTGGGCATCGAGCGCTCATCACTCGTCGCACACGTCGGCAACAACAAGAGGCCGGTGTCTGCGATCGCCATACGCTTTCAGGCATATCGTGTTTACCCCGTTATAAACGCAGACACGCAATTCATGCATGCAATATATGCCCACACACACACACACACACCCACACACATATATGCAGAATACAGTCAACAGATACACGCGCTGGAGATAATGGCTGACACAGACATACTTAGGCTTTTCCTGTAATTTACCCTTGACACAGAAACACAGAAATCCTCTACAGGAAAATATATAATATAATAAAAATATCAATATATTCAACTTTTACATTTCTCAGACTGCAACAAATGACAATGACAAGAGAAAGTCAAGGCAAGAAAACCGACTCCATTAGCTGTACCCTGCAAATTATCCATAAAAAAGCAGCAGAAACAGTTTGGGGAACCAAGGAGAAGCTAAAAAGCCCTCGTGACTTGCGCCGCCAGCGTTCTCCATTTAATAAGGACATTAGGATGCGCACAGTGTCCCAGATCTCAATAGGAGAGCATGCAGCAAGAGCTCAGGACGAGCTCAGTCTGGTTCCTGTGCAGACAGGAACATGCTTAGAACAACTTGCTGTGTGTGGAGGAGATTGCATTAAGGGGTCGAGGAGCTACCTCTGTGCTAACGAGTTTACTGCATCACATATTCAAGTCATTAATTGTAAGGTGCAGTGATTCATGAAATGTGAGAGTTCACATGCAGAGTGTGAGGTTCTGATAGTGGAAACAAAAAAAAAATAGAAATAGAAATAAATTCAACTAAATCATCGTCAACATATGGGAGGACTCTTCCTTTGCATGTCTAGCATGTGTATATTAAACTTAAAAATATGATAACAAATAAATGTCAAAGAATCAGCCACTTCAGAATTCACTTTTAATAACTACCGTTATGAATAAGCCAAACATTGAAAATACAACACGCAGATGAACTAACCGAGCCCCATATCCTGTATGGTAACATAAATAAATCATCAATCTCTGGACAACAAAATCCACACGTGAATTATTGATGTCATGTGGGAAACTGCCCAGAGCGGTGGTGGAGGGCCGGCTGCTTGGAATCCTAGTTGTTTGACAGGCTAGTTTTAATAACGGGGGTGGGAGAGATGCAGAAGGGGGTTAGATGAAAGCGTGTGTGCTCGAGTTGTCTAAGGAGAGATGAGAGGAGCAGAGGGCTGGAGAACTGTGTTATCGCTCAGCTGTGTAAGAGAGGCGGCAAAAGATGGAGAGGCGAAAAGACAGAGAGCCTGTATGGGAGAGATAATAGGGAGTGGTGTCATAAATACACACTGTGCGGTTAGTTAAGTGTGTGTGTGTTTCAGCGAGAGACATTCCTCCAGGGTCGGCGGCTGTGATTCACCCAGACCCACAAACCACACTGAGGTCAGGGGTCGGCCAAGCGTTGACATTTGATGAAAACATCTGATGTCTCCGTCCGCTGTTTCATTCTTTCACTTCCTCTTCTTCCACTCTTTCCACTTCTCTCCGATCTCCGTTTTCCTCACAACTCAAAACCAGCATCCCGCCCTGATCAAATATTATGGAGCTCTCCACTGAGCCAACATTAGTTTTACAAACCGAGCCTCATGTTCCGAGTCTGTAAGAGGGATGAAGCTCGGGAGAAAATCCTCCTCTGTTTCCGCGCCAACACAAACAGGGAACCAGACAAGCAAACGCCAAAGAATGTGTGAGTAAACCAGGCACCGCGCTTTAAGGCAGCTCTCAGGATTTAACAGTCCACTTAAGTGGCGCATGGGAAAAATACACACTTGCACACATACCACATTAAATCAAGTGACTTACTGGCACAGCCACCTCTATAGCTGGTTGCTCAAGTTCTGTAGCTTTTGAAAGACACAGAAGAATCTGAATCTTCAAAATAAGGTTGTACAATGTTTCAGAGAAATTGATTGCACAATTGTATACGCTTGTTATTATTGTCCAAATATAACTAGTTTATTATTCCCATTGCAATTTCCAGTGCAATTTCCGATGACTCAGGTAAGTGGTGTCCAAACAAAAGCATAAACCACCAAACAAAGTCTGGGGCTGGTGTTTGTGGGTTTGTTGTTATTGTTAATATCACATATTATGTCATTCACTTCTTTTTTTCTTATTTGAACATGGAAAGGTTTAGACAATAATATGGTCTGGAAATGAAAACACAATATGCCCGGGAGCAGAATGATCAATCAGGCTGACGCTCTGTGTCTCACACACAGGGCAGCTGGATGGACAGAGACGGGCAATTAAAGCAAAATTAGGGAGTCCTCTGTCCATTCAGTGTGTGTGTGTGTGTGTGTGTGTGTGTGTGTGTGGAGGGGGACAGACAGACAAAGAAAGTGACTGGAAGGGGCAGTGTGAGTGTGTGTGTGTGTGGGTGGGTGGGTGGGGGGGTGCTAGCTACATGGGGGTCTCGTTAGCTGATGCAGGCCAGCTAATCGGATTTAGAGAGGGAAAGTGTGTGTGTGTGTGAGGTGGTGTGTGATGGGCTGCGTGACTGGGTAGAAAGACAGATGGGAACGAGACGGTCTGACTGTGACCTGTACACACACACACACACACGCGCACGCACACACACACGTGCACGCGTACAGTACATCTATAATGCATGTGAAGGCTACAGTTAAGCACAGTGTGCAGAATAAAAGGATCCAATCAATCAGGGCAGCATCTACTGAAAAGTTAATGTGAAACCATCTTTAATAGTCTGTCTGTCTGTGTGTCTGTCTGTCTTTCTGTCTGTCTGTGTGTCTGTCTGTGTGTCTATGTGTGTGTGTGTGTCTGTCGGTCTCTTTTTGCCTTTTTCTTTGTCTCATCTCCCTGCCTGCGTCTCTATCTCCCTCACACTCACACACACTCACACACACACACATGTGCACACAACTGACACACACAAGCAGGTGCCCCTCATTATGAAAAGAACCAGCTGGATCCTGTCTGTCCTCTTTTCCTTCCTCTCACCTACTGCCAAACTCTGGACTTCAAACTCGCAGCCACTCTCCCTCTCTCTCTCTCTCTCTCCCCCGACTCTCCTCTTTTCATCCCACCACTCTCAAAGAGCATCTTTAAACACCCGACACTCAGACTTGTGTCTCGTGTCTGTGTGGGTTAGTTAAAAGAGAAGGAAAAGATGGCAAAGGGGGAAAAAAGGCAAACAGAAAAATAGGACAAAGGGAGTGAGGGAACAATCACAAGCTGGTGTGTGTTTATGAAACCACCTCCTCCCTGTGCTACCTGCTCGTCCTCCGGCTCGTCCTCACAGTGTGAGGGTACAGTCAGCATGTGTCAGAGGAACGGAGGTTCAGAAGGTTCTGCACCAGTGCCGTGACTGTGACGAGGAATGTCTCGCCCCACGAAGCGAGGGACGCCGAAAAGTACAAGAGGTTTGCAATGCGGTACCTGCTGGACGAGGAATGTCAGAGTGTCTGCATGTGTGTGTGTGTGTATACCTGTGTGTGCGTGTATGTGTGGTCTCTCTGGCCTCTAACAGGATTAGTGTGTTGGGCTGTTGGCAAAGCAAACAGTGTCCTGAGGCAGAAGGAACAGCGTCAATGTCACGAGGACTGAGGTCATTTTAAAAACAAAACAAAAATAACTTCCACTTTTTACTCATCGCTCTCCACTGAACAGCATGGCAACAAATCATTTCTTCTCCGGACTGTTCCTTTTTGTTTTAATCAGCACTGCTGACATGTCAAGTTCAGTTTAGTAACCGGTGATGGCAGTGTAACAACTGAGACTAAATACTTTGCCCAGTACAGTCGGCAATATGTAGGCTACACCAACAATAATGTGAAACTATAGTCATGGTTCACGTTTCAGATGTAAGTTCTTACTAGTAATTTGAAATTAACATTTTATTCCTGATGCCGATGAGAATCGCAAACACTAAAACTGTGCACAACAACATATAGAGAGGTTTATCCATCAATACTTTTCAGTATTGATTGATGGATCTTGAACCCTATATTTGCCACGATTCACACATTCTATCACAACGAGAAATTCAACAGTGCAAAAAAAAAAAACATGATTCAGCATTAAAATATGTTTTTGTGGTGGAGTGAGTTCACTGAATAAATCCCTGAGCTATGGATCAGTTCCTGGTATTTAAAGTCCAAGCATAAATGTGGCTTCACACCTCCCACATGGTGTAACGCCGGCTACAACGTGACAGACTCACAGCAGTCATCATCATCCTGAGTCAGAGGGTTTGTGTGTGTGTGTGAGTACAGTAGTGGCAGCGAGGCGTGGCTGAGCACCCTCAGACCCAGTTGCATAATGGCCCAGACTGAATCCAACTCATTTCCTGTGTTTATGGATCATTAATAGTCCCTCATTGCACTCATTAGTTTGTCAGTGAGATTCATTTTGTCTGACATATATGATCAATGATGAAGAAATGTACAGACAAATATCAGTTGTAAGAAGGAAAAATAAAAATAACACAAAAATGTGACTCTTCAATTTAACAAAAATGTGGTCAGAATTATGTTTTTAACTTTGGTTCCATTTGAGAATGTAGTTTGACTGAGGCTGTCATTTGTTTGCTGTGTGTGTGGTTTTTTTTTTTTGGGGGGGGGGGGGTAAGAGCAAGTGTCTGGGTGGGTCCATGTGAGGCCTGGGGTCTGTCAGTGCTTGACTGATGAGACATGAACAGGTGCAGTGCAGAAACGGCAGCTGCTGCAAAACACAAACCCGCACACACACACACACACTGCAACAATCAGTGCCACATAGAGGGAGAGAGTGAGAGAGACAGGCACAGTGAGACACACAGAACTACGGCGATGACGGACAAGGCCAGAGAGGACGTCTCCCACCTGGCGAGAACACATAGACTCGAGACAAAATAAAACTTTCAGCGAAAACTTGCTAAGTGCAGTTGCAGAAACAATCTTTTTTGTAACTTTAACTTTACATCTTACTCGAAAAGTAGCCAAGTCATGTTGGAAACAAAAGTAACGAGTTCCTTCTTAGAAAATCTGCAATTTCAAGTCATGTACTGTTGCCCTGAAATCTGATTCTTTGCTATACATCTACTGCATCTGCAGACAAACGCTATGTAATTACAATGTCAATATATTCTGAAGAATGCAAATAATACCAAGACTCATAGTAAAATCTGATTTAGTACATTCTTCACAAAAAAAAACAAAAACAGTGAGTCGAACCATACCAGATCCCTGGTTGACCTTTCTGCATACATGAATGACTGCTGTTTGTTATTTCAATGAAGACGGACATAAAGTATTTGCAGTGTCTTCTTACTACAGTCCTAAGAGTCTTTTGTACAAAACAAACCAAACAAACAAAAAAATAGAACAAAACCCAAAAAACACTTTGCTGACTATCCCAAGGACAACATCACTCTCGAGTACCAGTTTTGGCGAGAGTCAGACAAGAGTCTTGTAACTCTGCTCTGACATTCAGAGGCCAGTGAAAAGCTTCTGCGGTGATAATACCAAGTTGATGGCTGAGGTCTACTGTGCTTCAGAGATAATATCTGGGCCTCGGATTGAAGTCAAACCCTATAACCCTCTTTGGTGCTCAAATTTCACTGTTTGGTTTAAACAAGGCACCTGCACTGTTTTTAATACCTGCGTGTTTTATGGGGGCTACGTGTGATATCTGTGTGTGTTCATGAGGAGGAGCGCTCGATCACCGGTAAGATAGACTGAGCCCGGATGTGCAGATGGTACACGCTAAGCCTTCGCACCACAATTACAGGATATGGAAGGGCCAGTCTGTCTTCCTGTCGGGGCTTGTATCAATGTACCACCAGAGTGGAGGGAAAATATACACCTGGGACCCTGCAGCAACACACACCCTAACCAACACACACACACAAAAGTACACAAATTCAGGTTGCAACTGGTTGTGGAGGTCATCTGAGTCTAGAGTAGCAGCGAAGACGCCGTTTTACCACTGTGTTTATTTATGGGCACTAAAACCACCAGCTACTGTGTCTGCAATGGACAAGAAAGATGAAATGTGGCAAGAGAGAGAGACTGTGGGTTTTATTAGATGTTAGATATGAGTTGTGAAACCTTTCATTGTTCACTCTTTGTTCAGGTCAGATGAATCTTTTCTTTCAGGCTCCAGCTTCATGGTTCCGACCAACCACCCCGCTTGACTTCTGATTTGCCTTTCTCTCATCTGATGAGAACAGCTAGCCTCGGAGGAAGCTGATGTAATTAGCACATCAACCAGCTTTAACCTAATTTGGATTTGTGCGTTAAACTTCATTTAATTTGCGTCAAAACAGACAGGGGACAGAGTCACACGGAGGAAGCAAGGACACAAGTTTCGAAGAGACTTCTGATGTCCCCTGGGATTTTAACGTTGGCTTAATGGAGCCGAGTCAAACATAAGGCTATTAGCAATTAGTCTGGGTACGCATCAGTCTTCTCCACTGCCATAAACCCGATAATATTAGCATCTGCGCATCCAACTCAAGGCAATAAAATGCATAGTTCAGTGACTTGGCAAATAATGTCTGCCAGACAAGCTGTGTGCCATGTTGGAGGGCAGAGAGGTAACATCCCAGTGTGTGCAGTTGTGACAGATAAATCACAGACGCACTGGTGTGCGTGTTGTATCGTCTCATGGAAGTTTAAGGGCTAAAGACAAACAGTGTGAAGTGGGCTACAAGGTCAGCCCCTCACAAACTCTTTTGTCTACTCGGAGATTCCCCCTCGCCGTTTCTGTTGTCCTGGCAACCGGGTGAGAAGTCAACCCCATTCAAACACAGGAGTTAAGAGCTGTGTGGTCAACGAGTGTGTTTGCGCATGTGGGTGCTGGAACGAGAGCGGGCGTGTTTGTCCTCTTCAAACATGAGCCAGTGAGTCAGGGGGAGACAATGAGGACGAGGACGGATGGCTGGAACAAGAAGGACAAAAAAAACCCAACAACAAACAAACAAGGAAAATCGAGACGGAGTGCATTGGCGGAATATGAATTCCTGCCACTGACACTGCAGTAATCCACATCACAATAAAATAATAAAACAAAGCCAGGACATCTTGTAAAGAGATTATAAATAGAGCTGCGGATACAGAAGTAGTACGAGTTTTAGGGCTGTGCAACTGTTTCTGCAAAACTGGCTTTGATATATTGTCTAAAACTACGGATTCTTCACGTGCCTTACCCCATTAGAGTTAGCAGAAAAAACCTGCACTCATCTGTCACACAGAATATCTAGGTCATTTATATAGCTAATATCTGTTAGCCGACACAATCTGGTACCATTATATGTGGCTACATTCACAGTAAGAATGACAACAGGTATAGTCGTGCTAAAATTAGAGCTCAGGTTAGCATCTTAATACAGTGGTGGCAACGAATAGAAAAAACAAATACAAAGCAGCAAATGACATGACAAAACAGACAGGGTTCACCAATTACTGCAGCATGTTTCCTTCTGGCAGCCATTCGTTTGAAGGAGGAACTTAATTTAGTCCAGAGAGAGAGAGAGAGAGAGAGGGGGGGGGAGAGTGACTGTCCTCAATGACTGAGAGAAAACCCAATCAGTGGATGTCACTAAAGGGGCAGAGATGAGAAAAGGTGTTAATATTTAATGTTTCGGGGCCCCCAAACCCAGGCCTCCTTCCCCACTCCTTCTTCCTCCTTCCATCTCTTCCTCTCGCCTCGGGCCCTCCAATTAACACTCCCTGTCCTTTTCTTCCCCCTCTCGCTTAATCTTTCTAGCTTTCCCCTCCTTCCTTGAAACGCAGCCCCGAGCGAAATATAAAATTTAGAAAGACGGGAGAGTATGCAGCAATGGATGGATTTGCAGAAAAAAAATGGGATGGGGGTATTTGATTGGAATACCATCAGGCGGCACAAAGGAAAGTTTGGGGGAGAGTAAGTTAAGAAGGCTGGAGGCTCTCAGAGTAGAGGACGAGAAGTCGCAGGAGGAGGACTGATGCAAATGCGAGCACAAGCACGGCACAAACCCACAGAAGTCTGCAAAGACGAGGAGTTAAAACTAGAGCGAGGGAGGATGAGAAGCACCAAGTGAGGGAAGGGGAGGGTCCCCGGTATATTTTCAATTCCCCATAGCCTCTACCTATTTATCAAGGTAAATGACTTCCTTTAATGGGCCAGGATGATATGCGGTGGTTGGCAGAGGCAATCTGCTTGCATATGTTGCTGCTAATGTTGCTGGAGTCCATAATGGGGAATCCTAATGAGGTGCATTCAGAGATGAGTGAGGCACTAAAGATTGTAAATTTCTATCAGGACCCAATGAGGGCAGCCCTGGAAAAATGATGATGGATGGATGGATGGATGGATGGATGTGCATCTGCTTGCATTCAAAATAAATCTAGCTTCAGGCCAGCAGACACTTTATAACTGTTTTCACCGATTTGTAAAATCCGTGGATTTACCCTTTGATTATATTACCCTTTTCCCAAGGTAGTGCTCCAATTTCAGATTTATGTGGCATATTTACATACTTCAGATAATGCCTGATAAAAGACTCTTGCATTTGGACAGCCGTCTTCCTCGCTTCAGTAATGGTGTCACTTTGCACATCGATTTCAAGTCATAACTTGCCGCTGTTGCCGATTTATCTTGGATAAACATTCACTGCTTTCCTAAACTATTTTCAATGCAGAGAACGCAAAGCATGAACAGGTTAGACACTTTGGAACGTATTGCTCCACTTCCTCGAGTGGTGGCGCCTCAAGGATAGATTTTTAAAAGTAATCATAGTCCATGGCGATCTATTGTGTATAAAAGAGGACAACAAAGGTGACAGAACGAGAAAGAAAAATGAAAAAAAGGCCATTGAGAGAGAGTGTCCTCGGGAATTACTGTCCTTCCCTTCGGTTTTTATCTAAGGAAAATCCTCCATGGCTCCGTGTTGTTATGGATTCCAGACAACAAGGCAGTGCAGAACAAGGTCACTGCTGTTGTGTCAATGGAAACTATAAAACAGAGGTTATTTCGGACAAGAACATGAAATTATTTTTTGGACACGGGGCTAAAGGGAAAGAAAAAACTTGACTGTTGAGTATTTTATTATCCGTGACAAACGGCGTGAGCTACTCTCCCTGGACTGCCGTTACTAATTGTTTTATATACGTTCAGAACGACAACTTATTGACACCACTACGTTATACAGCCGAGATAGATTGGCTGAGAGAGGAGGGAGGGAGGGAGGGAGGGCGAGGAGAAAGGCTGACTCAGAGTATAAATAAGGGGAGAGACATTAAGACTACAGCTAATCTCACTAAAAGGGTTAGGACAAAGTGCCGTCGCCTCCTCCGTCTCTCTCACTTCCCCTCTTCCTCCATCCGTGAATCAATTTATTCTGCAAGTCATTTCCTACCATAGTGTGCCGGTATAAACTCAGCATACGGGAGCTCTTATGCCCATTTAGAATAATACGAAATCCACTGGAGTGCGTCCATGACAGTGTTTATATATAAGAACACACCAACTTAGTGTGTTTAGGATAAAAAAAAAACTGAACACCTCCAAAGGGGAAATAAGATTTGGTATAAGTAGCAAAAGGTGAATGCAGGTCGACATGTGGGGTCTCAGATTTCTGCAGTGAACCCCTCTACCAAATACACACACACAGCAAAGCTGCAGGCTTTAATAGACTGTCCTGCCAACACGTGTATCTTAATACTGATGAGTCCGGGGACGAATGTCTCCAGTGCTATTTACAGTAGCCTATCTACAGTATGTTTACTGTTACATTCACAAACGGGGCGAAACTCATGCACAAACACACCTGCCTGGCCTTCGTATGTCAACAGCTCCGCTCCTCAAACACTCCGCTTCCCTCTTGTCACCTTTTTTCCTCCAATCGTCACGTCGTGCTGATTTGTAGCACCCAGATGTTTTGTTGTTATTCCCGGGTGGACGGGTTAGACACACAAAGTTCTCAGAGTGAGGTAAACAAAGGAAAGGAACCAGGAGGGCCCGCAGGTCAACAACACTAAGTTGCGACTGTGGCTCACTTCCACACCGGAGTTCTCAGTTCTCGGATGCGTTATTTAAAATGGCAACAATGGCAAATGTATTTTTTGGCTTCCCTTCAGCAGAATCTGCATTATCTCTCAAACGCATTCTCTTTCATTGCACCCCCCAATCACTTTCTTGTCTCTCATCCCGTTTCTGTAAAAGTGCTGAGCAGCACTCTGGCCATCTCATTCGGAAACAGCGCTCCCTTCACGTCTAATGAGCCTCCATTTTGGCAGAAGAGGGAGAAAAGCCAGAGAGAGGAACACCATTTCCACTACTTCATCCAACAGCGGCCCCCTCTTCAAGCCCTCTTCTACTATCCACGTGGGGGTATACAAGAGGACTGGAATGGGGAGAAAATGGTGGAACAAATGGACAACCACTTTCCCTATTAGCCTCCATTATCCGCAAGCATCATTTCATAACCAGGGACTAACAAGGCTTCTGTCTATGTGCCCGTGCCCCCGTTGTATGTCTGAATGTGCGCCTTGGCTGAGCTAGGATACGCAAATCTGGTGTGAACAGCTCAGGAACCAGAGAGAATTGCCCTTCTTTGTGCCCGGACTGAAATACGAGCGCTTGCTGAATAAAGGGGTTCTTATGAGGGGGTGAGGGCACTCACACACTGAGGGGGCCGGTCAGCCGGGCATGACAAGCCGGTACCGCTGTAATGAGATAACAGGCCACTGGTGGACGTGTTGATTTATTCCTCCTTTCGTTTCCTTTGACATCCATTATCCCGTCACTCCATCCATTGCTACATTTTTTTTTTTAAACCAGGCCATTGCGCTCAGCAGGTTGGCAAAGCCTGTGTGCGAGGGGCAGATAGAGGGATTGAGAGGAAGGGGGTAGATACACCAGCGGTGGGACGGAAAGAGCGAAGGGGAAAAAGACAAGGGCACGAGAGTGTGAAAACGAAAGCCCGAAAAGACGCGTGCTTCTTTGTGTGTGACGTATTCAAGTGTGCGTTACCAAGTTGAATTTAAACAGAAGGCAGGGAGTGATCACGAGATAGAGATACAGGGTGTGTACAGTGTGGGTCACTGCCTCCACACAGGGTGGATAAAACCTACTGTACCTCCACTCTTCAGCTATCACAAAATTACCCCTACACCTGCCCTCTGGCTCGAGTCCCTCCCGTCTCTACTTCCCCCTGACCCCCCTGCCTTGGACAAACCGACTTCTACAGTGTTGACAATGGCAACAATCAGTGGGAGGTTGGTTGCAAGATACGGGAAATCCCAGCTCAAGGCTGGACACAGTGTGTGCCCGGAATACGAGAAAACCACACTTCAATGAAAAGACCTCCCCTTGTTTTTTTGTTCTCTCCAGTAGCAGGGTCAATGCATTAATAACCATTCACCTCAGCTCTAAGATTCCAATGGACATTTCTCATCATTCATTCGGAAAAGCAAGTTTGCTTGCACTCCAATCAGCATGTTCCTGTCATATTTTGCAGTTGTGATCGTGGATCTGCCCAAGCCAGGACTTTATCTGTATGACATGAGCTGTGCGCCTGCTTGGGCTATCAGCGCCTGCTGTCCCAAAACAGTGTATAAGCAAGAGCTTAAGGACGTCTGTCTGGTCCTAAATCTCTCGTCTCCTGCCAACCCCCCCCCAAAAAAAACCACACACACACACTACCTAAAAGCTCTACCTCCCCTGATCCGTCTCCCCCACCTTCTTTTTCCCTATTATGCTGGATTAACTTATGATGCTTGGATGGACTTTAGTCAGTGTGTATGTGTGGGGGTTACAAAGTCACACCTCACTACACACACAATCACTCGCTGGCAGATATGGTCACAAGCCCACTGGCACAGACACATGGAGCCTTCTGGAGAACAGCTCGACATGCGGACATCCACACACATGCACACACACATGCACACACATTTACATACAGGACCCAGACTCCCATGCCGAAACCGACTGAAAGGTGCAAAATCCAAACGAAAGCCCATAATAATCCCCTTGATCCCTGAGAGATAGAATAATTCAGAGTTAATTACTACTCTCCTGCATTCACCTCCTCCACTAAGCTCCTCCCTTTCCCCCAATCAGGCATCCATTGGAATATATTTTTCACTGTAGATGCTTCTTTGTCTCCTTTTTCCACATTTCTATTCGAGTCCCCCGCTGTTCGTCTAGTGCCTTGGCAGACTTTCTGCACGGTGTCCCAGAAGAGTAAAATAAGAGGTAAATATGAGCCTGTTCTCCCTCTCAGAGTTTCTCTCTGACACACACACACACACACACACACACATGAACGCACGGGTCTTGGCAGGAGCCAACACAGATGCTGGCGCAGAGATTGTGTCTTTCTGGTTGGAGTTTGGAGCCAATGTGAGTTTAATTAGAGTGAAGAGGGTCCACATGGCTGAATGTCTGGCTGGTGCAAGACATGGTACCAGAGAAACACACTAACAACCATATTTTACATGGTAGCTGAAAGGAGGTTTCACAAAAAACATATATATACACCCACACACACACACATACACACACCAGGGTGCAGACATTGCTGACTGCAATGTATTTATAGCTGTAGATACAGTAGGCGCAGTAGACTCATTTGTATGCAGACAGCTCCCTCAAATATCTTTCTGTCTCTAACCAACAGTGTTTTCATGCAGATAAGACTGTATTAAAAAGATAAAATGCCCTTGCGCTATAGACTTTAAAAGCTTGCTACATCACTGCCCATGTCACGCTGCATTATCTTTTGTGTCTCACGGTATTTTGTTGCATGTGAGGAGGCGCATGTTTTAGACGGTGGTAAAAGGAAAAAGAGAGCGTATTCCTGCAAAGTCGTTTCTATTTTCTGCACCAACACTTCAAGACAGGCCTGCAGATAAGCCGGAGACATGGAGATAGCCAGGGGTCACACTGGCCCATATATGGGTAGAGAAAGGCGAAAGAAAACTGTGGTATGCACACACACACACACACACACAACAGGCATACATATTTACACACCCCATAGTAGATGTTTTAAATTTCGTTCAGCATATGTGCAGAACAAACACACACACACACATCATAACTGGCATGCAGATCACATCTGACGCACACATATATTAACGTAAACTCGGGGGAATACGAGCTAGCAAGTGGGCACAAATACGCATTCCAGATAGCCAACTCCCATCTGTGTTAGCCTTCAGCGTTCCCCGCTAATCTGCACCATAATGGCACACCTGTCTTCTCCCATTCTCTATTACCTCCACGAAAATACAGTCGGCGGGGTGGGGGTTTAAAGACGGGGCTAACTAACATATTCATGAACAAATAGCTTATCCATCCTGTCTTCCAAATGTTCTCTTTCGTTATGCATCCCGTCAGCCGTCTTCAACCCACCGTTTCTATTTTTTGTAGTGGTTGGTCTTACTTTAGAGGACTGCGTGTTACCACGGAAACCGACACAGCGGTTATTGTCATAGCTAGACAGGCATTATTGGCGGAGGTGGGAAGGATGGGGCACAAGAGGGTTTTTTTTCTAAGGGTAGGTCAGAGATTGTAAAAAGTGCAGGCCAGGGGGTGAATAACTAAAGCAGTGGGCAGGCGGGGTGGATAGGTAGGTCACATTATTATTGATTGCCTGACATTATGTGGACAGCAGGGGAGTCCAAAGAGACAGACGAATAATTTGTGGCTTGACATCAAAGTCAGACTGCTGACATTGAGCCTGCAGGGGACAGAGGCTGCCCAAGGCTGGATTAGAGGTGGATAGGAACACACAGGCGTGCACAATCACAAAAATAACAGCCAGCACGCTGCTCACCAGTCACCTGATAAAAAGAAGGTTGTTAAAGAGCTCGGAAATGAAAACGACAGAACGAGACAGGAGCCCCGCTAATCTGCACCATAATGGCACACCTGTCTTCTCCCATTCTCTATTACCTCCACGAAAATACAGTCGGCGGGGTGGGGGTTTAAAGACGGGGCTAACTAACATATTCATGAACAAATAGCTTATCCATCCTGTCTTCCAAATGTTCTCTTTCGTTATGCATCCCGTCAGCCGTCTTCAACCCACCGTTTCTATTTTTTGTAGTGGTTGGTCTTACTTTAGAGGACTGCGTGTTACCACGGAAACCGACACAGCGGTTATTGTCATAGCTAGACAGGCATTATTGGCGGAGGTGGGAAGGATGGGGCACAAGAGGGTTTTTTTTCTAAGGGTAGGTCAGAGATTGTAAAAAGTGCAGGCCAGGGGGTGAATAACTAAAGCAGTGGGCAGGCGGGGTGGATAGGTAGGTCACATTATTATTGATTGCCTGACATTATGTGGACAGCAGGGGAGTCCAAAGAGACAGACGAATAATTTGTGGCTTGACATCAAAGTCAGACTGCTGACATTGAGCCTGCAGGGGACAGAGGCTGCCCAAGGCTGGATTAGAGGTGGATAGGAACACACAGGCGTGCACAATCACAAAAATAACAGCCAGCACGCTGCTCACCAGTCACCTGATAAAAAGAAGGTTGTTAAAGAGCTCGGAAATGAAAACGACAGAACGAGACAGGAGTGACTGTCGATTATTATTTCCAAGGTCTGATTTCATTTTTTCAAAATTGGACATTTTACCTACAAAGACATGAAAAATGTCTGACTATTCTGCACATCAAGGTTGCCCTGAAACGCAGAGTTTGACTCCTCATCAAATTTCAATGGGCTACATTTTTCACATTCATTAATGCTTCGTTTAATTATTATTCATAGCTCGGGTGATGATGTGATTAGAAAAGAAATGGGGGATAGCAGATGAAATAATTAGGGAAATGAAGCCGGAGATTTAAATATTCAACATTCAATCTCATTTTGACCAATTCCAGAGACGCGTTTCCTGTGACTCTGCACAACAGAACACAAATGACATGTGACAGGCAAACAAAGTTGTCTCAGGAGATAACTGCGCGGCTGTCCAACATGACATACATACATATCATTCTGTTAAGGCTACGCCTGTTTGGGCCAGCTTTTCATCTGTGGGCATCAGACCTGACACAGAGGCCACCATCTGTCATTGTCTTCTAGGTGATTGACTGCCCTGTCTAGATGGCTATCACCTAAGCGAACTGGAGCCTGGCGATAATATCTGGAATGTGTGAAACTTTAGAGAGACAAAACAACATGAGTTGTAACCTGCACGGACCTGCACGCCTGGGAGATGGAGGAAAGAGACACTATGGAGGGGGCGGGGGTGGAGGGGGTGGGGGGGGGGGGGGTCAGGTGAGGGTTCGCTGGGAGACACAGCAAAGTCACAAGAAAAAGACAAACACAGTGGGAAGCTGTCACGAATGGCGAAAGAGACAAAGACAAGGGGTGTAGTGGTGGTAATGGTTGTGGGGGTTAGAGAAACATCCCAGAGGACGCCTGGGAGATGGAGGAAAGAGACACTATGGAGGGGGCGGGGGTGGAGGGGGTCAGGTGAGGGTTCGCTGGGAGACACAGCAAAGTCACAAGAAAAAGACAAACACAGTGGGAAGCTGTCACGAATGGCGAAAGAGACAAAGACAAGGGGTGTAGTGGTGGTAATGGTTGTGGGGGTTAGAGAAACATCCCAGAGGAACACTACGAACCACCAAATCAGCCATCATACACATCCATGGTGGTCTCATGGTCAGGATTTGGCGCGCTAACCGCCACGGCCCGGGTTTGATTCCTGGTCAGGCAACATTTAATCATGGCAAACATCCCCGCTGAGACTATAAATACCTAATCTCTACCAGAGGTGTCTTCTGTAACCATGGACACAGAAACAAGTTGACCCTATATAGTGTTACAACTTTCTCCGCTCCAACGATGCTCATGTTCCACTTTCAAAAACTAAATTATATATAATAAATAGTTTTCTTCTTTCTGGCGTTCATATCCAAGGTCACACAGAGAGGGGAATGCTAATGGCCTGACATCTCATACCAGATGGGTCTGTGACCCAGAGGGTTACGCTTTGTATTGCACCCACACACTCAGGGGGACGCAATCATTCAACCTCATTTAAATAAAGCAATTTTACACTTTTGTGAGATCTGTGGTCCCCACTGACAGTTCATCAATATCTTTGCCCCTCAATTTTAGGTTACTGTCGCCTATTGAACTAAAAACAGCTGGTTAACCAAATGTTTTTGTTTGTTTAAGTTATAAAACTCACACACACCTGAACCTGCATGCATCTGTTCTTACGCAAACACACATCAGGTCAAGATGCCATATCAAAGTAGACAATGGATTTATGAAGTCGCAATAACTCAAGTGATGACACGAGGATGGAACGTGACAAGCAGAGATGACACAGCTGTCATGACACTGATAAGCAGAGGAAGAGAAAAAAAAGCACACCACGCCAACGTGGCTTGAAGATGCAATGGTGATCGCTAGCATACCAAGATCAAAAGGAAAAATTAAATGTAAGAAAGGAGTGTTTCAAAGTGTACTTGTATCACTTTCATCAAGGCCGCTGCATACCACAGAGGTAGACAGTGCGGAGAGTGGAGCTGCCCCTGACCAGTTATTTCCCCAGTAAATTGGTGTCTGATTAATCTTGGTATGTTTATTATTTCAAATAAAATAAAAACACATATTTCGAGGGAAATCAGATAATGGTCCCAGGTAAAGGTGCTTCTCTTTTTTGTTACGAAACATGCCCAATTGGGAAAAATCAAAACACTCACTTACATTATTACTTAACCATATGGCTGCCCAGTGGACTCATATGTAAATGTTTAGTCAACTATTTAGAGGCCAACCTAATGGGCAGTCATTTATTACTCTCAATAAACTATTTACATTTACATACAGTATAAATGCATGATGTAACCAGCACCTTAACATAAAATCAAGATTAGTTTAAAACTAGTTTTTACACTGATAATAATAACGATCTAGTCCTGTTTATGAAGCTTCATAAGGAATGGTTGGTTTCTGTCCAAGCAGATGACTTTTGTTGTTGGTGTTTACAGGAGAAGATGGTTGTTTAGGATTATGCAGGAACTAAAACATCATATGTTGGGAAGCGGGATGGGGGATGAACGAAGTGGGATGATTGTGTATGTGTCAGCACCTCTGCTAACATGGGACCTTCTCATCCACCCTCCTCCATCTCTGAGCATCTGGCAGTGATGTGAAAATGATCAAACATGAAGGTAGAGAGTAATGGGAGTAATGGTAGAGGGGTGAGATAAAAGATAAAAGCGGACACAACCCTATTGAACTTGTTTCAATCCAATGGCCTCAAAGGCGGCAGGACTGTGGAGCTGCTCCTCCCATCAGCATCATTCATTCATCTTTTCCGAACCAAAACAAAAAATAACACAGACTCGTGTGTGGCTGTGGCTCAGGAAGTAGAACAGGTACATCTGAAGGCCCGTGTTGCCCAAAACAGGATGCTAGCCATCAATTTACTATTTAATAGATGAGTGATAGAGAAACACTGTAAACACTATATATAGACTCCATGTATGTGAATGGATGAATGTGACTTGCAGGGTAAAGTGCTCTAAGGTGAGACCAGACAAGCGCTTAATAAAATTCAATCCATTCATTAAAGTTTGCTTTTTAAACTTGGGGGCACAGATGGTTTACAGTATGAATAAGCCATTCGGTCTACATTTCTAGACTTTTTTTTTTCTACAATTTCAGTTCTCATTAAAATGTGAACCACCTTTTCTCTCAGATGTTGCCCTTTAAATCTGTGTGGCACTAAATGTCATTTTGGAAAAGTCTGCTTTCGTAATGCCTAAGTCAAAATTATACGTATGCTCCGGTGGGGTTAGGGGCCCTTAGGCGAGTTTTGACATTTATGGTGGGGAGGGTAAAGGGGTGTTTTAGAGGGGTTTGCAAAGGCAGGCAAAAGCTTGTCCGTGCAGGTATATGGCAGGAAGGGGTAAAGTGAGGGAAGGGCAGGAAGGAGGAGAAGAAGGGAGGGGGGGATCTGTCAAATCCTGGACTAGGTGAGAAGCACTAAAGAAGTGTGAGGTGAGGAATGTGGAAAAGAAGTTAGTGAAGTCGACGGACTGGAGATGTGGAAGCTGTCCATCACCAGCGGCGCCCGAGAAATTTCCATGACTTCAGCTCTCCATCTCTAAGATAGCTGGGGGGCAGAGGGGCAAACGCTCTATCTCCATAATAAGCAGTCAACTGCAGGCTGAGGTGGCAAAGACACACAATGTTTGGTGGTAACATTTCGTCGTTTAGATTTCAGATGTGCACAAGTACAGGCAGATGGTTTGAAAACTCCCAGCAGACTGGGGACAATGTGTTCTCTAGATTTA
>JAFBJQ010040694.1:384966-394970 GCA_016785345.1 Trinectes maculatus
ACCAACTGGTTTCCTGATGCACAACATTCTGCAAATAAGCAGCCGCATCCAGAAAAGCATTGCAGGAAGTGAGAACTCTGAAGTTGAGCATCAACAACATCTGGACAGATGACAGCTAAACATGACCTCACCAGCCACTTAAAGTAATCTGAACAGGTGTGACACAATTCCTGGCATTACTTTCCATGATCCCTGCATTAGAAACCCCTACGAGCATGAACGCATTGTGTCACAACAGTTCTGCACTCGTCTGATAAGCCATCGCATTTGGAAACGACCCGCCCCAAAAGTCAGCGGCTTCAAACAAACCTGAGCGCCGCCGAGTGTCGGTTTCACGTGGTTAATGTGGTTTATGGACAGACCCGTGGACCGAGCCTGGCTCAGAGCGATATGGAGGCTTGTTTCCAGGGTGCAAAGCCAACCGGCCAATCATTTGGACACAGTCTGGTGTTTGTACTGGGAGCTTTGGCGGCCATCAGCAGGTCAACTGACTGATAATCCACTGCGGACGCTCTGTCCACATAGTCGATTGAGAGCAGACAGAGACAAAGCAGTAAACGCAGAGAAAGGACACAGCACAGGGACGCGGTATAAAAACTAGCCTGAGCAAAATACATTATTTGGAAGCGGCAGTAATAGCAATAGTGAAAAGACCAGGCAGGACCAAAGAGGAAGGGGAAGAGAGGGAGGAAGGTGAAAATGTCAAAAGACAGGGAAGTGTGAAGAGACAGGGAAAGAAAGGAATGAGGTCACACGTAGAGAGAGGTGCAGACAGTGTTGTAAGTGAACACGCGCAACATGATCTCGAGTCCATGACCGTCCAGCTGTCTCTTTCTTTCTCTGTCCCCGCCACTATTTGCTTTGTCCTGCAAAATATTCCGGCCCTGCCCATGGGAGAGGGAAAAGTGAGTGGGAAAGAAGAAACAGTGATGTGTGGGCAGGAGAAAGTTGTGTTTGAAGGACAAGTAGTCTTGTTTTGATATTTGGATACTCCTGGAGTTTTGCATTTTTCAATTCACGTGGGTTAACATTAGCTTGGCGTTGCCATTACATACTGTGCTGACTCTTACTGACCTGTCATGCCAATGGTGGGCCTGGCTTCAATGCGCTCATGAACCGTTACACCAACTGGCGCCAAACAGGCACACACACACATGCATTAACAGATGGGGCGAGGTGGGGTGTGTGCGTGGGTGTGGGGCTACAGATAAGGGTGTAGGGCGGTGGGTGGTAGGTTTTTTTGGCTTGCTGCACCTTCCTAACTTCCTGGCCAAGAGAGCGGGCTCTATTGCTGACAGCCTGGATCGTATGCCACCAGCTGGCAAACCAGGGGCCACAAATCATGGAGGCACCACATGACAAAGCAAACAGGGAAAGGAAACAACCATCAACTAAAGAGCGACAGAAAACTGAAAACGGGTGGTATGGTTACAACCAAATGTAGGAAATGAAACCTTTATTTCCCCATTCTTGGTCAAAAATATAGACTTGAGACGTGTGTTGACATGAAGCTCCATGAATTGAGAAAGAGAGGTTGTTCTAGCCACGTGAGGCCCTTCAGAGCACTGGTGGGCTTTACCACAAGTTCACCGCTGTCCCATCACCAGCTGGTACTGCCATTGGTGTGGGCTTGGACACACACACGCACACACACTATTTATAACGTCTGTTAAGTCTGGATTCCAGTTCACTTTCGGGCTGCATTAATGTTCCCATGCCTCAAACAGCCCTGGCTGCTCAGAGTGATGGGTGCCCACACACACACACACCGCAAAGTCCTGTCATACACCCAGTGGTAACCCTCCCATTTGTCACACATGCACACACACACTGCAGCACTGGTTCAGTTAATGGGGTTTGCATTCCAGAAACACACTCCAGACAACACCTAAATAACCATAAGCCCCTTCTCACGACTATGTAGATTCACACACACACACACACACACACACACGCACGCACACACACACACACTTAAACACCTGCATACATGTATGCGTTCATCCATGTGTGCACAATCGCACTCGGTTTAAACATCAACAAGTACCACCGCTCGTCAGGCGCTCCCCTTCACTGTGCCTCAACTCCCTCCACTCCCTTCACTCTACACCTCCTCTCCTCTCCATTCCTTTCTCCTGCTTTTCCTTCCCTCTCCCTGTCTCCCTGTGTGTGTGTGTGCGTGTGTGTGTGTGCGTGTGCAAAGCCCACTATTAATACCTGCATTCCAACAGCCTACAGGAATGTCTTAACAATGTGGCCTTGTTCAGGTGCAGAGAGACGAAGACCTCACTAAAAAACACTGTGCATAACAAAGTGCGGCAGTGAGGAGTCCCAGGGCTACAACATGTATGAAGTGAAGCACGCTGGGGTTCGAGGTGAGGTTCAGGTGAATGCAGTTGGCTTGCTTGCTGCCTCCAACACTTCAGTCCAATCTATGAACAGAACTCATTCTCACGCTACATGGTATGAGTCAAGCACTAATCAGTATGGCACTGAGTGTATAAGCTCAGGACTCAGAGGACTGATATTCATGATGATTCATGAGATGAGCTGCTGCTGCTCCACCAGTGGTTCCTGACATCTATTAATACGGAAATCTGGGTCAGGAATCGCACACTCATTTTAAGTAATGTTTATCCAAAGATAAAATAAACAACTCAAAGGAGAAAATAATTTGCAGATGAAAATGATAGTAATAAAAATAATAATTAGTTCCACCGCCTGTCCAAACTAATTATTCCAAACAAGCCGCAATCAGAATGAGTCATTTTGTTCCACTGAATATAAAATGTATTTTTGCCTGGGCTTAGTCTGACCAATTTCAGTACGGCAAACAAATATTCTTATTAATGGAATAATATTGATTTTCAGAGCTAAAAACAGGAGAGAGATAATGAAAAGCAGCGATACACTGAAAGCTCCATCATCCTCTGATGTCTCCCCCTGCCTGTCCCGCCTTTGTCAGGCCTTATTATTGAACATGTGTCCTCTCTGCCCCTGCCATTAACCAACCCCACCCTTACATACCGCTTTCAGCGCACACACAACAATGTGCAGCACACACTCCCCAATGGCTAATTGACACAGGAGTTGGAGTATCTTCCATCACAGACAGAGACGCATGTGTGTGTGTGTGTGTGTGTGTGTGTAATGTGAATGGGGAATAGGATCAAAGGGGGGTCCTCAAAGCTGCAAGAACTCTCAGCCTCTCTCAACACTGCATACAGCAGCCGGAAAAGACCAAATATGTATCATTCTTATAATTCACAATGTCTACAGCACAAACATACGGTATGTTCAGATGACCTATTCAGCTTGATAATCATTTACACAAAATAATTGGTAACTAAATTTAGTCGTACAGCTTCAACGTGCTCGCCGGAGCAGAGTGCAAGATGCTCCTGAGGCAAAACACTGGGGTTGTAATTACGTTAGCCCTTAATAACAGGAGGCTAAATCATTTAGGCACTCTATAAGTCCAACATTATCCCCACAATAACTATCCATCACGTTTGTTGTTCTGCGGATTGTACAGTCATGTAATTGGGGAATCATTTAGCCTGATGTAGTCGTAACCCAATTGACTGCGATTGATTTGGGGATTAAATATTCATATAGACCAGGAGTGGGAGCTTGTACGTTTTTCCTGGAAGACCGAATCAAAAATGATGCTGAGAAACTTGACTCTGTTTGCTTTACTGGAAAATGGCTCAAACTGATGAAACAAACTAAGAGGTTTGGCTATAAAAAAAAAAGCACTTCACTTAATGGAGGCCTTTCGACCACTGCTGCGTGGAAACTGATGCAACTTTAGAAAAACTGTTACAAAGTACAAAGTGGGTGTAAGTGAAATCCCCTTTGGCGTGATTATTACCATTGGCTGAACTGTCAGTTAAAACAGATTATCTTCGCCTCCTGTTAAAAATCACCACCACAGATTTGAGATACCTCGCCTCTTTTGGCTCCTTCTTTTTAGGCTTTTGTGACGATTAAACAACACACGGTCAAGATGATACATGAATTTTCCATTGGCCCTTGGCAGGGGATGAGAGACAAATGACGGATGGAGGGTGAAACGAGGTGAGGAGGAGGAGAGAGACCGATGAGTGTGAAAGACGTTGAGATGGGGGGAAAAACGCAGCGGTGAAAGTGATGATACACAGAGCTGGACATAAAGCAAGGCGCAGTCAAAAGAACGACAAGCGAATTCCAAGGAGAACACAAACTGAGAAGAAGAAAAAAGCACACTCAAGTTCAGCGGAGGAACTGACTTGAGGAGAACCATTAACAGTCAGATCATGGTAACTTCACCCCTCCACTCTTCTGTTCTAAAGTCAAGTTCACACAGGCACAGAGGTGCAAAGGGAACTTTTGTGCTGAGGTAGTTGTTTCAGAGGGGCTCTGGTAAGCGAAACCTCGATAAAACAAAGACCAGTTGGGTCCTCGGGCAAGTTGCCTTATTCGGAAGCCCTGAAAGCTGACACTGGATCTGCTCAGTGACGACACCCTGGCCGCGCTCTCAGGTAACACGGGGAGCCCCCGTTTCTCACACTTATAAATGGGAAGTCACGCCAAACATCCGACACCCAGAAACAAATACACACCAACCCCCTTTTCCCCGCACTCCTCCACAGCCAGCTCTTCCTTCCCACCATGAAGGATTAATGTTCCCACTCCAGTCTCCCAGATCCCCCCGGCCCAGTTAAAAGCAATAGGATCTTATTGCCACACAGTGACCAGCCTCAGCGGAGAGGTTAACCACCGCTGCTTAACCATTAACTAGATTAAAGTCAGGGGAGGCACAGGAATGTTCGATGACAGATGGGAAAGGGAGATTGGACTAGGTGAACTATGCGACAGTGGTTTCAGTCAATTTGCTCTGAATGCATACAGTGTGTGTGCACATAATATATAAGTAAACACAGAGATTTCTGCAGCCTGGTGAACCTTAAGTTACCCTCAGCTCTTGGTTATCTTCATGCAATATAGATAAGAGAGGAGAAGAATCCTTCGGGGCTTCGCTGTCATATTTCTGAGACCACTCCCTAGGAAGCAAGAATTACTGGGTCAGAGGTCCATTCAAATATTTGTGCACTGGGTTACAACTGTGCCTCGGTTGCAATGAAGTGTTGGAAACCAAAACCAACCAGAGGCACTTTAATGTCTAATGCACTTTAAACAAGTTAAATTAAAGGGGCGTTCACAGCAAACTGTTGTATTCTCTCTTTCCTTCCCCCACACCAGGACAAACTAGTGGTGTAGAAAGACACAAGGTGGTAATGGAACCCTAGTGTGCGTGTGTGTGTGAGTGTGAGTGGGGGGGTATACATTCAGCAACTGCTGCTGAGGCAACTGTTGATGTCTGAAAAGCAACAGCTTGCGGGGCTCCCAGAGGACACTGTGCCAGCCAACAGTCAGATGGAGGGTTTAGGGTTGGTGGGGCGCAGAGGTTAGGATTTCTTCTCCACTGCCAGGAAAATGATCCCCTTGGCCACAGATCCAGGCTTTTCCCTGACATTCCCCATTCCCGATTGGTACTCCTCGATGTGTCTGACCCTCACCGCTGCTATCTCCGCCTTTGTTGCTTTTGTCCACTCGATCCCAGCCTTCACGCAATTTGACTGATCAAATCAGCTGGACGGGACACAACACGGGTACTGAGAAGGAGGCTCGAAATATGTAATGTACACTGTCGCGTGCTCGAGCCAATCCCGCTGCGTTTTCACTACACTGAAACACACAAAGACAAACTGCACCTCTTATCCACATCTTGCTACAACGCTCTGTTGATGAATGGATTGGCAGCACTTAACCTCGGCTCCCCAATAGAGCTATATGAATTTTCAATTTTGCTCCAGCCCTGAATTAACAACCCCTGACTCCCCCACCCCTTTACTGTGCAACTACCACCGCCATCACATACGCGCATGTAGAGACAAGGACACACATACAGAGACATGGAGCCTCGTTTCAAGGCTGCATCTGAAATCTCCCATCACTATCATGTGCCTCCCCCGAGACAAGAACAAGACTGTATGGTAGCAACACAAACGTCAGCTGTAATCATCTCTTATCCCATCCCTTAATCTCTGTCCCTCCCTTTCTCTCTGCTTTTGTGCTGCCGTTCCTTCCTCCAGTTTCTTCTCAGCTCCCTTTTAGGTTCGAAACATTCACGGTGAAGCATATTTCATGGTTTTCATACTTCTAAAAACTGCTTTAAATCAAGAGTGAAACACACGCAGGTGCAGACTCAAACATAATACCTCACTGGTGCTTTGGAAAATGAAAAACAGTGAACGGGCCAAGCAGGGGAGGACGGTCATTCTTATTATAAAATCATTAATAGCTGCCATAAATCTGCTGAGCAATGGCTCCAGGGATGGGAGTGAAAGCAAACAGAATCCTCTCCCACTAAAACACAGTAGGAAGTCTTACTGATGCTATGCAGGGTCATTAACCGTGCACGACGCACAAAAGCACAATGGTCACAACGGGAGATGGCAACATGGTAAATCACACAAAAACAGACAGGACCGGACGTCAAATGAGCTACTCGAGTGTCATTATAAAAATAACAAAGCAGAGGAATGTCGGGTAGAAGAGGGACAGATCTAGCCAGACAGGAAGATAAGAAGGAATGAGAGGCAGACGCAGATAAAAATAATCTTGGTCAAACACACCTTTTGTTTATGTCTCGAGGGTTCTGAGGGTTTAACGGAAGTGTGTCTCTGCAATTACACCTTCGGCACGACATTTCTTTTGAAGCTCCTGTCGAGATGCAAAGATGAAAAACTTCGGGGATAAACTTTTCCCGACTCCGCCAAGAACTCCAAACCAAGATTAACCACATGAATCAAACCTATCATCTGCTAATGCTCAGTTCCCTCTGAGACTTTTGAGACTGACTTGTTATCATGTTATCGCCTGCAAATAATAAACACAAGTGGGTATGAGTAACACCCGTCCCCGAGCTCACTGTTTCAACCCGAAAGTCCATTTTATTTTAACGGACTAATATTTAACTTGGGACCTGTGTATGTCAGACCACAAGAATGCACCGCGGCTGTGAGCAGATTCCAGCTCTACACCTGAGACACTGCCCCCAGGCCACATTGTGGCGACTTGTTTGTATGTGGATTACTGCCTGTAACTTGTGGTGAGAAGGGGCTTTAAAGCAAGAAAGGATGCCCCTTTCCATAGAATTTAAAGTGATGACAAACACAGTGCAACACAAGCTCAGACACGTCCAGGTGAATGGCGCTCATTCCATCTCGCAACACATATACAAGAAAAACACACACATGCGCGCGCGCACACACACACAGTGGGATGAATCACCTTTAATTACAACCCAGCCGTTCCAAGGCCCCACTCCCCCAGAAGCCTAAATGACAAGGGGGGCAAACATGGACTTGCTCTCGCATCGTAGAAACTATCATTCTGTCACTCGCAGCTTTAGGAGCTAAGATTTCAGGATTTGCGTAACACCAGGTCGTGCAGCTGGAGGCGCTACATACTGTATGTGTGTCTGCAGGTATAGTATGTGTTCATGTGCACACTAAAGTGCAGTTGTGTTAGTACACAACAATTACCCACTGAATGCACCCTCTTCTAAGTTTATTTTACCCATTCATTCACGACTGCAAAATTTACACTGACAAGAAGTCTAATACTGAGTGGCCCGAGGCAGTGGTTAAAAACACATCCCTGCAGATTTTATCTTCTCATGGCCAAATGACCCTTTTTTTGGCCTAATACCATAATAATTACACACGGCTGCAGGGGGTGGACTTTTGATGCTGCCTTTGCGGGGGGTGAGGGGGTAGGGGAGAAATTAAAAGTGAGGAAATGACTGTGGGAATTAAGGCAGTGATAGACAATGAGGCTGACACTGTTCGAGGTGAACACCTTGAACTCAGCTGATGCTTGTCACAATGATTCTTTCCACCGGATTCCGAATACTTTAGAGTCACTATAGCTTAGCTTAAACTCATCTAATCATTTGACACGTTTTGTGTTGCAACCTTAATGTGACTTTGTACTAAAAAAAAATCACAGAGATAATCTAAGGCATGTGGACAGAATGTGCGACCGTGACTTTTAGACATCGAAATTAAGTGTTAATTCTGCTTATGCCGATGCCTTAGCTGCAAAGTAAAAGGCAGCGGCGTCTTCGTGACATACACGAGGAGCCAAGCACCAACATGTGGGTCAAAGGGTCAACGTTGTCCTGGGCACAGGCATACCGAGCACCAACAGGGTGTCCTGTTTTGGCTTGCGTCATGTATCCATGTCTGAACGATGGGAACAAACACAAGAATGCATGGTCAAAAATATGGGAAACATTTAAAGGGGCCATACTTTTATTTAGTGTACTTCTGTGCTCAACACTGACATAGTTGGAAGTTGCAGGTGCGTGACCGGTTTTAGTGAAAATCTGGGTCTGTGTGACAGAATCCCACTGAGACCCAACAAGAGCTGCTATTATTAGACAGAACTATGCGAGCGCGGACTGAGAAAGATGAGGAGTTCGGAGAAAGATCCCCGGTTGTTTTTTTTCCGCCCCAGAAGAAAACAGTGTTGCAATGCAGTAAAACAATACTTTGAGACATCAGGGCGGGAACCAAGCCTTTAAATCAACGTGCCACAGCTGAATGGAAGGGTGTGTGAGTTACACGATGTCCATCAATTACAAGGCACTTTTTCGCAGACATCTGTTAAAAGGCTCCGTGAAGGGCAAACAGACATCAGAGCACAACAACTGTCTGTGAGACCAGAGGGGGCAGCGATGGGCGATCGTAAAAGTGGTGCAAAAGAAGGTAACGTGGAAAAACAAAATTGATATTCAATAAAGGACTGTGGAAGTGATGAGAAATTCAGAGTGATGCAGCAAGGACAGGATAGTCAGAAAGAAAATTAGCATTAGGGGGAGGGTAGTTGGATGGCTCCCCTGTCCCCGCCCGTTACCCCGCCCTGCTTCAAACCACCAGAGGCTGCGGACAGTGGAAACCAACAGCAAACTTTTTCACCAGATGTCCACAAGTCATTTTAATAATAGTTTTAAACCACACAAATTGGCACAAAGGAGCCAGTGACAGGTACACAAGGCTATTTGCGTCTGAGAAAACCATGCAAACAAAGAAACTACAATACGTCTTATTATATAACACCGCAGTGACATAAAGGAGAAAAATGGAAATGCACAGCACAATCTTCCCAGCAGTACATTAAATCCCTATGGGACTATTATAAGCATCAAGTGCGCTGAGGTCAATAATAAACTTAGAGCAGCTTCGCTAGCAACTCCTTAAATCAATATCTGCTCGGCTCCGGCCAGCAGCCGCACAGCTTTCATCATAGATCATATGAGGATCGTGGTCATGTTGCATTGAAACGGGTTTATCTCTGGCAGCGCTGATGGTGCCAGCGAGGAGATCAGACATCAAAGCGCTGGGAGCTGCACCACAGCGGCAGGAAATGAACTGGACGAGACCGGCTGCTTCAAAATAAAAGCTCAGACGCTTTCAGTGGATATGAAATGAATAATTGAGATGACCCATATAATGGTGGAGATGTCAGATGCAGATTTTTTTTCATTAAAAAGGGTTTGATATATTTTGTTTTGTTTTGTTTAATTCTGTGTCCATGTGTTTTATATTGGCGGCACACAGGAGGCGCTGGTTGGTAATAGTATGTGTTGGCTTCACACGCGGTGTCCGGATGAAAAGTAGCGCTGTGACACTGCGGCACCAAGAAGTGAGCGCAGAAGTGCGGAGCCGAGACCGAACTGACGCACAAAGTGGCGCCGCTAGCGTCAGTTTGACCAAACTACTACTTTCAACAAAATGGGTTTGTTTAAACCGGGGATGGCTCCGTGCGCGCGGGTGTATCTGTGCCAGGCATGATGAACAGGTTGTTCAGCAGCAGCCGACAACACACACACACACACACACACACACACACACACACACACACACACACACACACACACACACACACACACA
>JAFBJQ010040694.1:395010-430010 GCA_016785345.1 Trinectes maculatus
ACACACACACACACACACACACACACACACACACACACACACACACACACACACACACACACAGAGCAAACTACACCGCGTCGGATTGAAAAACTCAATGGTCCGATGCTTGTTGAGGACGCAGACGCGTTTGCGGCACTTTGAAAGATCAAAGTGTCCGCGTGCGTGGAAAAACGGACTCAAAGTTAGGAAAATGACAAATGTGAGCGGGTTTGAGGGGAAAGGGGTAAAAAAAGGAGAGATAGAAAAAAGAAAACAAAGAGAAACGTGTAGCGGAAAGTGTGCGGGAGACGTACCCGTCAAGGCGCAGAGCAAGGTGCACAGGCGCAGCGCGCGTCCGCGTGTGATCCCGTCCATGACCTCTTCTCTAACTTCCCCCAAACCACAGTGTTCACGCTGTGTCCACGAGCTGAATGGTGAGGAAATGTGGCAGCAGTCAGGTCCTCTCTCTTCTTCCAGCGCCCTACTGCTTTCTCTACCTCTCTCTCCCCTCTCTCTCTCTCTCTGCCAAAGGACTGCCTCTCTCTCTCTCTCTCTCTCCCTCACACACTCTCACATACACACACACACACACACGCAGAAATCTGATGCTGGTGGTGGCAGTTCACTTGGTTGATATATTTGCACAAAAGGTGACCCCCCCCTCCTCTCTCTCTGTCTCTCTCTGTCTCTCGCTCTCTCTCTCTCTGCCTCACTTGTAGTGAAAGGACCTGCCTGACTAATAGCACACAGTAGTGAGTCGTCAGTCCACTGGGGCCCTTAGGATTTCATCAAAGAAACTTAAAAGTGATTTTATCATGATGCTCTGCTTCACTGCAGCTCCAGAAGAAAACAAATAAATAAATTATATATATATATATATATATATATATATAAGTCAGGTCCTCTCTCTTCTTCCAGCGCCCTACTGCTTTCTCTACCTCTCTCTCCCCTCTCTCTCTCTCTCTCTGCCAAAGGACTGCCTCTCTCTCTCTCTCTCTCTCCCTCACACACACTCTCACATACACACACACACACACGCAGAAATCTGATGCTGGTGGTGGCAGTTCACTTGGTTGATATATTTGCACAAAAGGTGACCCCCCCCCTCCTCTCTCTCTCTGTCTCTCTCTCTCTCTCTCTCTCTGCCTCACTTGTAGTGAAAGGACCTGCCTGACTAATAGCACACAGTAGTGAGTAGTCAGTCCACTGGGGCCCTTAGGATTTCATCAAAGAAACTTAAAAGTGATTTTATCATGATGCTCTGCTTCACTGCAGCTCCAGAAGAAAATAAATAAATAAATTATATATATATATATACTCCTTCGTCTCTTAAGGCGTTCGTTCAGTCGGGGTAATATATGCCGTTTCCAGCAAAACTACACCACAGAAGATCTATTTCATCTAAATTACTATGCAGTATTTTTTCCGTCATGGTCAACATATTCAATCTGTTAGACAGGAGAAACTGTTCTGACCCACTACAGATCAAGAGTATAGGGGATTAATGTGGCAGGTTACTAATTATTGTTCAGTCTTTATTTTCCCACCCAAAATGAATCAGTCAATCAAAATAAACGTTGGGGGAAACAATCGGGTTGCTTTTAGCTTTTATTAGATAAATTTCCGGTCCTGGTGAGAGCTTTGTAATGTCCCCCAACTAGCATATGTCTGGAATAATGATTTTCATTTTCAAAGCACCCTGAGGCCATTTCATGAGAGTGGGCTAAGCTGTCTGTCATTGACAGACATACCAACCATTCCTAGACATGTAATCCCTTCACAGTCTGTTTGGGTATTTACATGGTAGGGGACAACCTATTTGGGTATTTACAGTTCAGATATACAGTTATCATGCAACGCAAAGTGGCTTATTTACAATGCTATAATACCAGTCGGAACGCTCAGAGTGGGTATTGTGTGACCCATGAAGCTGGTTTAGGCCAAAGCCCATAAGCCTGGACTATGGAAGCAAAAACAGATGTTAGTCGTACATAAGATGACTTAATGGCACCACTGACCATCGAAACGCTCGACAAGAACATCCATCTTTTCTTTCTTGTTGGAGACTGGTTGACTGGAGCGACACTTAATAATCAACACACCCAGCAGGTAATAATAGTTCCAGACCGAGCAGACGCGTTCAAAGACATACATTCCAAACATAGTTGGTCCAAAACAGCTGGTTAATATTTTCTTAGCCCTGTTCGAGGAAAAGTAATATTTGCAACCTGCTCCTCCGGAGCGTATAGAACACCCCCCGTTCCCAACATGGACGGGATCTGCTAGTCGGAATATACACACAGATATATATCTGTACATAAGAATGTCACTGGCCTCATAAGGAATACTGAGAGTTTAATAGGGTTTAAGAAGATATTTTACCCTCAGATTCTCAGTCTGGTCCCAGCAAGAAAGTGAGGAAACGTGGGACTATCTATCATCAGGAGAGCCACTCATGGCAGATATCGACCCGGTTATAATCACTTCTCCATGCCGTACAGACCTGAGATACACTAACAAGTCCACTGTCCTGTTGTCAAGGACTTAGCACGATGCGCTTTACATAACACCTACTGTACATCATGCTGCATAACTGTGGCAAATGCCGATTTTAGCTGAGCACGGGGGAATCTTACGTAAGGTCTTCGGTCATACACGGAGGAGCTGAGGCTGTGATTTACTGTACGGGCTCATTATCTAATGGACCTGCAGGAGGAGGGAGGAGAGTAGAGGAGAGGAGGATGGATGGACGAGGACAGAGTAAGTACCAGGGAAGGGGAAGAGGAAGGACATGACACATACAAAGACAGGAAAAGGAGAGTGACTAATATTCACATGTTTCGTGAAATTACTTCTCGTATTATGTTCAATATTTTGCCAAAAATTTTCTTCATTCAGACGCCACTGGTGAATTTTATGGTAACAAAACCTTTGCCGCTCGCGTCAGCTTCACAGTTCTCTTCATATTTATTCACCAGCTGCCTGTCGGAAAACCACCGATCCGGAATGTCTGTGTCCCTGCAGAAGCTACAACATCTCACAGATCACAGCTTCACTTGTAAGGTCAACATTTGAACTTCTTCACTTGGGACCGCTCCAACCCTGAAGAGTGCAATACAGCATATTCCAGTATTATGAGCCTTGGAGATCTCTAACTCCTTTCACATGGAAATCATCTTCGAATGATGAAGGTCACTGTCTATATGTATATCATCATAACTACAACTTTTTTTTTTTAAAGGATAAAAACAGTGGGGCACAGCATGAACTATCCTTATCTAATTCTCTCCACTTAAAACCAGGTGTCAACTGGTATTAACTCAATGCACGTTGGAGGTATGGGTGCTGTATGCTATTAGAGGCTGACGCCTTGAATGGGCCATCGAGGTCTGACAGGCTTATTTGTAACTGCACTTCCACAGATTTCATTATGAAACTTCAGATTGAACCACCAGTTTCTCATATAATATTACTCAAAACGATTTACCACACTTCACCCAGCTCCCTCTGGAGCCACAAAACTCTTTTCACATAGTCACTAGTATTCCCCAAGACCTATAAACAGACACAGTGACACGTAAAACCGGTAGAGTTCTCCTATAAGGGATCACCAGAACTATTACACACACAGGGGGGTATTTCTGTCTGGACACAATTTCATATCTATACATCCATGTTAAGACACCTTAGTCAAAACCACTTTAAGTTAACTTGTCCGGTACAACTCATTCATAACTCAATAAGTGAAAAGTCAAGAGTTAAGGTCAAGGGATTGTTAAGGTCATGAGGATTCAACCTCCAGGGACCCATTCACATACATGATGAGATATTTTGGTCAGAAGCAAAGAGGTGAAGTTAATGACAAACCCTGCCGAGAGTCATTTTTCTTTTATATGTATACACCAACCATGTCAAACAACACCGCCACTGTTAAAATTTTATAAAGGTCGTAACATTCAGACCTGTCTACCAGGGCTTGGCCCTGTCAGCATTTTACGACTTCAAGAGAAATGGAACCATGCGGTTTTTTGACACTTAAAGGTCCAGGTATGCAAATTGTCACAGCTTGCAAAACAGACAGCGCTTTTAATAGTCCCCCGTTTTGTCTGATTTACCACCCCCCCACCCCCATGTCAGAAATTAGGCTACCTGACAGGGAGAACACAGGACGCGTCAGCCTCAAGCCAGAGGATGAAGAGAAACAGAGGCATGAAGGCAACTACAAAGGGGAGGGAGATGTGTAATGAAAGAATAATGAAGAGAGCAGATTAGAAGTGGTGGAGGAGGGGAGAACTTTAATTCCAAAGTCCGGGGATGGGGAGCACACGGCCCCAGGGAGTGACAGCAAAGTACAGAGAGGAATGGGGGGATAGAAAAAAAAAGAGGGGTTGATAGAAAGCGAGAGTAAATCCTCATGTCTGGTCTCGACTTGGCAGGAAGACTGAATGAATGATGCGCCGAAGCTTCGCCCTTCCCCGCCATGATTCTTTGATCTATCTCCTTGTTTTTTTTTCTCTCTTTCTATATGTGCCCTCCATCTCTGTCCACTCTAATCTCTCCATAAATCTTCATCACCCACCCACCCCTTCTCTTGCTCTGATTCTGTCTCCCTCTTTCCCTTGGCCTCGTTCCTCTCGGCCGGACCACAGATGATCACGCAGCTGTTTTCCAGGCATTGATGCATAGTGGTACGCGAGTCACAGTGCAGGAGTTGCAAAGTGATGAAGCCGTTCTCTGGGAATTCAACACTACTTAATGGAAAGTGACTACATTTCGCTGCCAGTTTCCGCTAAGGATCAATAGACCCAACAACAGAGTCACTAAAATGAACTCATCATCGTGACTCATCTGTTTCTTCTTTCTGTCGGTTGCCATTGATGCAATAGATTTAATAGACATCTCTCAGTTGGCCTAACAACAGTAGATTGTAAAAAACAAAACAAAAAAACAACAACTTTGTTTTCTCCAAGCATTGGTGCTGTTGTCGAGTCGGTAATAATGGGATCAAATGAGCTGCATCTCGAATGTGTTAGTCTCTGGATTCCACCTGATGGGTACAATACCACCAACTGTGACAGCGACACTGGGAGGGAAACCTGCCCTGTTCATTATTAACAGGGCCAGGAGACAGGAAATGGTGCTGAATAACAAGGGAGTCGCACACATCCGTCTGTCCCCAGGGAGTGGGTCAATGCATGAAAGCTCATACATATGTGTAAACAACTGTCAGCTCGTGATACAACAGACATGCACAGTTTCAAGGATGTTGCACCGATTTATATTACAACTTTATCCCCCGACTTAAACTGGCACACGCTGAATAATGAAGCCATGTTTACAGATTCCCAGCAGCGAGCCGTGCATTCACAAACAATTCACGGAATATCGCAAACAAGAAAAACTCAGTCTCTAATACCATGTCACCCAGTGTAATTTTAAGCCAAGTACAAATTATGCAACTCAGATTTCTATTTGCTGGATCCAATATTGAGGCCCATAAAGGGACTAACAGCTATAAAAATGACTTTTTTCTTTTTAAAGACCAACCCAGTGTTTTTAAGTTTCATTCCACAGATCAATATCAATTTAAATTCACTTATTTTTTCCACCTGCTTTAATGGTCGGTGAATTGATTAGTGATCTTTTCCAGACAGGTAATCCATAACAGAGAAAATATCTTTTTAAGATTCAGTGTTGTTAACTTATTTAACTTCACTTAATGTAGCATGGTGGCACCGAGCACAGCGATAGTGAAGCATAGTTAGCATTTTTTCCTATGTCCAAAGACGTTCAAGTTCAGTTATTTGTTTACTCTAAATTAACTGTCAGGTGTGTCTACATAACAATCCCTGAGATAGACTGTCTCCATGCGTCTCCGAGTGTCAGCCCAGTGATAAATTGGTGACCTGACTATCGGTTTATTTCTGGACGATACTGCGGAGAATTCGAGCAACAAATCATAACGGAATTTATCTCGGTGCAGTTTTCATATGGAGGAACTATTATTTACACAAGGAAAAGGATACAAACTCTCCAAACAGGCTGGAACCTTGAACAGAATCAGGCTCCGTGTGGGCGGAGGCCACCCACACTCTGCACTGTTTGTTATAAACGGTCACTCGAAGTGATAAGATTTTCTAATATATAAAAAAAAAATGGCTTCAACTGACAATCGAGAAACTAAACTACCACCTACCCTCATAAATATAGAGTTAATATATTAAATATAAGTTAAATATAAGTTATGTTGTTGTGACTTAAGCAAACAGTAGAGCATAAACGCGAAGATCCAACAACCACAAAGTAAACTCCATTTTGGGAGAGAGTTTCTATTACAAGCAGACGTGATTTATTTTTGAATGAGTGATTATGTAAATATAACTTTAATCCTAATCCCCAGTTATTTAATTTCCATGCACCATATCGGGGGAAGAAATGAAACCTAATTTCCCTGCACAGTGTAGTATTTCGCCCATCAGGATTTCATGCTTATCTTATTGGAAAATATCATTCCTGTCACGACACAGATAGAAACATAACTTCAAACATTTATTCAATAATTAAATCAGGCAAACAAAAAGAAACAGGATGAAGAGTTTAATGAGTTTCAAATAAATACAATTTCTCAATGAACATATTCTGCTGCTGGAACTCTGTGCCGCTCTTTTCTGCTTCTCTTCAGACATCTTTCTCCATAATGCAAATACATTCAGCTTTCATAGGAAAATTAATTAGGAATAAGCTCTTTGCCTTTAAAGCCTCCACCATCTCTCTGCACTGCACTGCACTTTGTGTTGCTTACTAACACACATGCGCACATACACACACACACAGTCCTCCATGCCTGCTGGGCTGTGAGGGCTAAATCGTGCCTGCACCAGCACTACGTTGGTGTCATATCTGTATTCTCGGCCTCAGGCTTGGAATATGAATACATAAACTATTCTATAGAATATTAATCATCCTTCACAAAGTGAATGAAACGCAGGCAACTGCATTTTCTCTGCATCTGCGCCTGGGGTTATGATAGAAATACAAAAGTGGCACCACCTCTGCCAAACTTAAATGAAGTAGTTATATGTACGAGCACATTCGTATTTGCATGTTTACACTATCTTGGTGGGCTTCCTGATGAGCACCTACAGCCTTTTCTCTGTACACACACACACACATATATACACACACACACACACACACATATATACAGGGGGTCCTCGAGTTACGACGGAGATCCGTTCCTGAGAATGTGTCGTAACCGAATTTCGACGTAAGTCGGAACATACATTCATTGTGCCATTGTGCATACATTGTGCCACCAGATGTCGCTATAACACTATGCTAAAATAAGAGTTTATTATGGTGAATTGCCTTTTTTGTCCCTCTTGCCCCACCGTAGGGGTTGATATCGCGAGTGTAATGAGCATTTCCTTTAGATTTCTGTTAGCAACCGTGTAGACCCTGTGTTGTGAATAAACCTACGGTATTGCCAACATATTTACGGGGCAAACCGCTTAAGCCGAAACAAGGAAGTTCACGGGAGATGTGTCGTAACCACGAAAACAACGTAACTCGCGACCGTCGTAACTCGGGGACCCCCTGTATATATATATATATTTAAGATTTTAATATAAATTCAAATCTTAAATGAGAAAATATCTGTTCTGACAAATGTGGATGACAGGAAGATCATGTGCTACATTATCTAGTATCTGAGATATGACTATATGAAGTATTGCAGCTTTGCATCCCAGAGACTTTTAATCTCAATCAAGTCAACAGCTAATTAAATGAGAGTCTGAGCTCCAAGCGCATTTGTTGTCATGCCACTAAAATCTTGCCTGATTTTCCATTTGTGTTCATATGTTTGTATGTTTCATGTAACCGAAGTCCGGGACCCATCTGTGTGTGTCCAATGAAGCCTGAACCATTACATCTCTACTGATGTGGTCCCCCCATGACAGGGGACAGGGGCAGGGTGTCTCCTGGGATGCAGTCCCATATTGTGTCTCTCTTTAACACACAACCTTACATCGATCCAGCTGATTCACCGACCCACTCACTCCTCCACGAATATCTTATCCTCACTTCTTAACCACCTCAGCATCTTCTCCTTCACTCATCTCTCCATCCATCTGTCCCTTCTCACATGCACATACACATCCCTTCAAAATCACCCCTCTCTCCTGGTCTCCCTCATAATGGGGGGTAATTATTGCATCACAGTCACAATGACCGCGCAGGGGGGGTCGGGTAACCGTGACACACGCTCATGCACCATGGCCAAGTGTTGCCACTGACACAGAATATTCTGGGACTCCACATGAGGGCATTAGGAAGGAGAGTGGGGTGGGGGGTGGGGGGGACACATAATGAGGGGTAAAGAAGCAAAAGAGAAATGAGGGATGGGGAAGAAAGACAGCAGTGGGTGGCTGTCAGAGGTGTGGAGAGTCTATTAGTGCAAAAAGAGGGGGAGAACAAGAAAGCAGACCCGGGCTGCTCTGATGTGTTAAGGGATAGAGAGCGACAGCAACACGAGGGAGTATAAAGTGATGAAGGGCGGGGGGGAGGGGGGGGGACGGATGCACTTGAAAATATGGTGGAATGACTTGGGGTTGGAAATTTAGATATTTAGGGAGGTTAGGGAAAGTGGACCTGCTCTGTTCTGCTCTGCTCTGCAGGAGGGACCGACCACATGTCATGGCAAGATTTAATGCAACTTTGTAGTGGGCTGCCAACGGGAGTGAGACTGGTAAAAAGGGCTGTTTATCACACTGTCATGGCAGAGCGGAGGGAGCCAGGCGAGTGTGTGTGTGTGTGGGGGGGCTTTCAATTACATTTATTTCTAGCTGAATCACTCCGACACGGAATCCAACTTTTTTTTTTTATCATTTGTGTTTCTCTTCATTTTAAAGAGAGGGGGAAAAAAAGCTGATTTAATTTAAGGGGTGTCCAATGTTTATGGCATGAAAAATGAAAAAGCCAGATGAGGCGGTCAGTGCATTTTCTCACCCCTCATTACCCCCTTGTGAGCCGAATTACTTCTGCTGCTGCGTTTGCCCCTTCAGATCAATATATGTTATTGTAATCAAACGGCAGCAGATGGTTTTTGCCATGAAATGGGATTTGACTGAAACTTGAGTGCCCGGCTCTGCAAAAGCTCTAAAGAGGAGTGCACCAAGGGCCCCGTCCCACAACAGTAACATCATTTAGAGTGTCTGTTTACGTCCATGCCCTTTATAATGGATTGTCCAGGAAGATGACTGCTCAAAGCCTCCTGTGTTCTGTCAGTCAAACACAATCCTCCATATTCACTAACCACAGCCCTGATGTCATCAGCGCACCCCGTGGTCATTTATCACCGCTGCCAGGATCTGGGGGAGGGTGACGCAGCACTTGACTGTGGGCAGAGATGAACTGATATTGTTATTGCTCATGCTGTGTCATAGGGCACCTGATCAGGAAGCATATGAAACTGAATCCTGATGTATTCACTTGGTTTTGCTGGAAGTGAATAAGTTTTGTTTAATTCTGTGCCATACAGATTATTCAAAAGACTTTTTTTTTTAACGCTTCTGGTCTCTAAGAACCCACAGGGCTAAAACGTCCTCCGTATATTTTAACCGCATTTCTTGTTCCTCTGTTTTATTCTAACCTAAATCGCAAGCGCATTTCAGTCTCACATAAGATTAGATTTAAATTTAATGTGAAAAAAGTGACTCACTCAGAAATCATCATCATTCGTGTATTTTGTTTTCATGTTTTTAATCAATGAGAATTTTGTGCCTTATAAAACCTCAATAATGAGAGATTCTCTATATCAGGAAGCCAGAACTTCGCAGGAGGTCAACGTATATACAATAAGAAAACATATGCATTGTTTTGTCTGCTATCGACTGATGTGTGCAAAAGATCATCACGAAAAGTGATTTGTTTTTCACTTAAAACCAGCATCTGCCAGTTTACAACCACAAGAACATTTTTTCTCTAACTAATCGTATTTGCAGCGCCACCTGTGGGCACAGGGTTACTTGTTGCGGGCAGGGGCCTGTGATGTGAAGCCAGTGATCTCGATGATCTCAGCTACAACAACAAAAAAATGGCAAAAATAATTTTGCTATATCCTGTCGATTAGTTTTGTTTTTCGAACATGTATTCATAACGTACAATTACGGGACTCATTAGTTCCACCACATGTTTGAATGAATATTACAGCATGTTTGCTTTGACCTCACGCAGGAAGCAGAAATAATCATCATCAGAACTATGGAGTGCCTTCTGAACTTCAGGCATCCAGGCTGTCATTGATTTTCCACAACAGCTTTCAAACAGATTGATGCTGATGAGCAGGTAATAGCCAGCGCACACAGAGGAAGCCAACGCTCTCCTCCCTTCCCGCTTCAAACCCAGCCATATTCACACTGTGCAGGTGCCAGACCTCATCACATCTACTTCCTGCTCTCCACATTTGGCTTCAGCCAAAGCAGGATTTCATGTGAGCAGGAACTGACTGCTCAGCCTGGACAGGAAGGCTCGTTAGGGGCCAAATGACTGGCCCTATTTGCCAAACAATAACAACAGACACGGGGAAAGTAAATGTTGCAGGGAAAATAAATATAAAAAAGGTCAGAAGGTCAAAGATATTAGAATTATTCTTTGAATATACAGAAAAAGTTACACTGCATTTATTTTGTTATTCCTTTACAGATACACTCTTTTTCATGACACGCCAAGGAGTCTGCAGAGTCCAGCTGTGAAGGGTGGATTGAAATGGAAATGGGAAGGAGGGGAAAGAGCAGATTATGCTTCTCAAAACGCATGAACTGTCTCCTGGCCCCGGACCACCAGCTGAGTAGAGAGACAGAGAATGAGGAAGGGACCTGGGGGAGTGAATGATGGAGGCAAAGAGGGAGAAATCTGTTTAGCGGCAGTTAGAGTTAGTGTTGGACAGCGGCAATGTGACATCAGTGAAGCTGTTCAGGGTAAAAACAGGAGACCTGGTGGAATAATCAGCTGCAAAGTGGTGTAAAACTCGATCAAGACTCAGTGAACGGCAGCAAATGTTCTTGCACACACACACAAAGGTGAACACACACACACACAACTACACACAAGCTCTAATATACTGAACAAGACTCATGTGAATAAGCTCAGGCCAGACTAACAGTGTTATTTAACTATATGCAACATTACATGAACTGTGTTGGATTGTGTAAATTGTGATAAAGAAGAAAATGGTAGAAATTGTGATTTATTTTTTTTTAAATCGGGTTTTAACACAATCCTCACACGCTGGATATAACGGACATTACTATCTACACACTGAAATGAACTTTAGTTTTGCATAAACTTTCCAAATATCAGCGGGCCTGCTGACACATTGCTATTCATGAGATTCTTGTGTCGGAGTGCTACAGCTGAGTGCTGAGTATTGACCTCAGCTGGAAAAGCCAGATGGCAAATGGTAAAGGGGGGGGGGGGGGGGCTCCATAATGGAAAATGTAAAAAGGAAAAAAGGAAAAAAGACAACTACACACAAGCTCTAATATACTGAACAAGACTCATGTGAATAAGCTCAGGCCAGACTAACAGTGTTATTTAACTATATGCAACATTACATGAACTGTGTTGGATTGTGTAAATTGTGATAAAGAAGAAAATGGTAGAAATTGTGATTTATTTTTTTTTAAATCGGGTTTTAACACAATCCTCACACGCTGGATATAACGGACATTACTATCTACACACTGAAATGAACTTTAGTTTTGCATAAACTTTCCAAATATCAGCGGGGCCTGCTGACACATTGCTATTCATGAGATTCTTGTGTCGGAGTGCTACAGCTGAGTGCTGAGTATTGACCTCAGCCGGAAAAGCCAGATGGCAAATGGTAAAGGGGGGGGGGGTGCTCCATAATGGAAAATGTAAAAATGAAATAATGAAAAAAGAAAATGGTAAAGGGGGAGACTGAGAGAAACTATTTCTCTATCCGGACCCAGAGCTGTGTGACCCTGTGCTTTGCTGCCTGCACATATGAGGCCGGCCTGGAGGCGAGTGCATAGTGTTAGTTTAATGTTGTACCCAGCTGACAAATTAAACGCTCTCTCAGAAGATGGGGCCCTAGGGCGTCCCCCGGTCTTTATGGCGGTACAGTACGACCGCATCAGTGGCCAAATGCCGCATTTAGTCTAAGACTCACTTTCACCTCATTAATCCAACAGGTCCCCGAATGAAGCCTAATCAAGGCTCACAAATTGGCACAACAGCAAGGTACTTTATCCTCTCCTGGTGCAAAATTGGAATATGTGTGTTTTTAAAAGAAACGCACAAACTCCGCCGATTTTTTAATCGGTTTTAATCGGTTTGTGTTTACAGAAAGATGTTTCTTAGGAGGTGTTTCGACAGGCCTGTGGGTGACGAAACGAGAAGGCTTTGAGAGCAGTTAATACAATTTTCACCAACACAACCCTCCCACTCACTCACACTGTTTTTTTATACACACACACACGTTTACAAAGCCAATACTGTATGCTGGATTTTGTTTTTTCCTGTTTTCAGACACTCTCCCTGTCTATCCTCTCTCCCTCTGACATGTGTGTGCCAAAAGAAGACAGTAGCCTATTGAAAACAGTGAAGGATAGGTGGGTTTATCTATCTCTTTGGGGGAGGGAGGAGAGGCGAACAAAAGCCCATTGACAGACTAAAGGTTGTCGAGGACTTGTGTGCTCGGAATCAGTGGCCAAGAAAGGAAAAATAAAATGCATGCACAGAGGGACACGGAGAAATAATTTGAGTAAGTGAAAGGAAAACCATTGGGATAAACAGGAAAAAGAATGAATGCAGCAGCGGTGATGCAGGCTCGGAGCGTGGAAATGGAACCTGGGAGAAAGAGGAGAAGACAGACGGGAAGAGTTGAGAGTTGGAATTGGTCCAGGAGGAAGGAGAGAACACTCGATTGAGTCGCGGCAATACAGCGTGTTGCAGCACAAAGAGTTATGTACCTCACCTCAGCCCTACATCACAAACACATCACTAACAAGTCCACATACACACAGCACACCTGAATGAAAGTCTGTCAAACAGCACAGGTGTACAATAACTGCTGGCAGTCCAGTTTAATGAGGTAGCACGCTGCTGAATCTGCAGCACTGCAACTTTATCTCCTTCACTGTCCACAAACATGTGAGGTGGTCGCAACATCGCGAGGCTACACAAACAAATGCTGTGTGGAGTCAGTGTTGCTGTCCAGAAATATAAATACATGGATTTTTGGATTTTGGATTAGTTATTAGCTCTCATCTTGTTGCACATTGTATAATGACAATAAAGACGTTCTCTTCTACTCAAAGCTCCGTTGTGACCATCGCTTAAACCAGTGGGCTAGAGCACCTCAAAGGTCACATAAACCAGATCTCTATAGAAGATCACTGTGTGGAAGTGGAAGAGTTTTTTTTTTTTTTAAATCAATAAAAAACGTTGCACACCTATATTCCCAAATGTAACTTCATGAGCCGGGGAATACGTGCAAACTCTGGAAATCCATGAGTTGGTAAGTGATGGAGATGAACGGAAGGCAAGTCCAGATCAGCATAAATATTGTAATAAAACTACGTTGTCCTTTGAAACAAGCTCCAACATATGCAGCAATTTTATCAGTTACAGCAACGATATCATGGGCTGGTGTAAAAATAGCATGCTTCTTTCACGGCCATTTTGAGTGTTATGTCTACACGTTTACAGATACGCTTGTCATTCATGTCATCAATGTTAGGTGGCGCCAAAAAATTATTCGACTGCCACAAAGAATAAACAATAAAGTGAAACAGGAGAACGAGGATGGCAGGAGCAATGGAAAGGCTGATCGAGAAAGGGCGATCGAGTGAAGGGTTGAAGGGATTGTTTGGATGGCTGGAGGGAGCTGGAGGAGAGAGGGAATTGGGGGAAGCATTCCTGAGATCTCAGACGCTGGAGAAAGTTCAGTCAAATGTACTGGGATAGCCGTGACTGGTTTGTTGTCGTCGCAGAGGGATGACATGGAATCACATTCAGGTATTGGTCTAATAGGAAACACAACACCAAGTAAATGATGAGAAATCTGGGGTTATAGATACAAAGTCTGGTAAGAGAGATACGGTTCCCCTGTTTGGTCAGTTTGTGACACGCTTGGAGATGTTTCTTACCTTCCACAGACACATATATATATATATATATAGACTTAGACTTAGACTTAGACTTACTTTTATTGTCATTGTACAAAAAACACAAGTGACTCTTGACAACGAAACGTCGATACTTGGCTACCGGCATCACAGATCTAAGACCTTATATGCTATACTATACTATACTATACTATTATATATGAAATAAATATCCATAAACAACTAACTATATGCAGGGTAGGAAAGAACTGTACCAGGTTATTGCAACAACATAAAAGCTAAAGTACAACATAAGAGCTAAAAGTACTAAATATAAAAATATACAGTATTGCACTTGAATCAACAAAATATTGCATTTATAAAATATTGCACTTGAAATGCTACACTACACTCATGTCAAGGAAATATATATATATATATATATATATACAGTATAGAGAAAGATAGGGGGAGACAGTGAGTGAGATAAAGAAATGATGAAGCACAGAGCTTCAGACATGAACACGTCCTCCTATCTGAGTCTGTCAGCGTCAACAATCTCCACAGCCATTTGGTGTCACACTGGTGTCAAGCTATCTTCCTCTGTCACTCTTTCTGCTCGCCGCTAAAGGAAGTGCGCGGCTGCAGCATCAAAGTATGACTGACGCGATGGCTCTGATCTGGATGCACACACTCCCGGGCACAGTGTAGGAATGGTACCGACAGTGCGCACACGCACACACACACACACAGCAGACGGCAAACTGTGCATGTCAGTTCTGCTGGCTTTGTAGACAGCATCTGTTCTGTGACCCATCATCTCGCCTTTGCACTCCACCCTGTGTGACAGGTGGAGGGGATCGAGACTCGCAGGCTATGGAGAAACACACAAAGTTTACAGACGCCCAAAAGTCAGTTAGACACATGGTTAGTTTGTCGCCGACACACACTCATATACAGACACCTGCTGTGGGCAGTGCCCTATGGTGCCAGGCAGGCTGAGCGGCACGTTACATGTTTACGCCACCTGCTCGAAGGCCAAACACAGGATGAAGGATCCGAGCTGACAGCAGTCAGAAGAGCAGCAGCGTGCACATACACACAAACAGCAGACAGATCCTTCAACTATCCAGGAAGTCAATGAGGTCAAACGCATTCCCTCTACACACACACCGAACCCACACATCACTCAGCTGTTACACACCCGCTGGGACAGAGAGGTGTGTGATCCAGACTTTATGTAGCTGCGGGGTTGAGTCAGACTCGTAACGCGGAGGGCAGTGACTCGGCTCACTGCTAAAACAACACTGACCTTTTGACCTCAGCTTAATTTCTATAAACACACTAGGAGGCACTGAGGCGACCTTAGCCACACAGCATCAACACACTGTACATGACCACCACACCGCATCTGCTGTGTTGCTTTAGTGACAGCTATTATTATGGGGTTGTATTAAAGGTCACTGGAAGTCACAACATGGTGAAACGTCCACTACAAGGAAAAAGCTCAGACTGTTATTTGGTGTTTTTTGCTGGAGTCTGTACACAAAGTCTCTCTCTCAAAGTGTTATGAGACTCGGGTTGCAGGAAGATGAAGCTGGAATTTTGTTGTTTTTTATTCACACGTTCACTTTTATAAACATAGGGGAATAACACATTTTCCCCGATTAGGAGTTTTAAAATATGTAACATATCTAAATAACAAAACCCATTCTTACTGTAGTAAAAAGCTGGATGAAGCTTCGATTACTACGGAGATGATGTATGTTTACTTTAAGAGAGCGCTGTGTTGTTCAATAAGGAAGCTGTTGTTATTTTGGCAAATGGGGAATGCTGGGAGACGTACTTGCCCAAAGAGGGAACACAAAACATGCTATATGCCAAGGAGATGTGGGCTGACATGTGTGTGTGTGTGTGTGTGTACATGTAACAGCCGACCTGATAGTGGTTCTATTTTGGATACGTTTCTTTGTTATCTGTGATTTCGGGGCCCTGACGAGGTGAGAGGCACCACACACACACACACACACACCACTTAGACATTCATTTAAGTTGCAGTTCTTCCATAAGCAGTAATAGCCTGCTACTAATTAAACTGAATGCAGTAACAATATATGGAGGCACAAAGTAGACACGCTATGAGAGCGTGCACATACATACAGAACAGTAGCAAGCGAAGACAGAGCGCAGTGGATTCCACACATTTTTCTCTACCAGTGAAGGACATGTTTATCCCTCTGTCCCAAATTACAAGGTGAAAGAAAAAGAGGGATCATGAAGGGGGGAGAGGGATGGATTCAGGTGTTCAGGAACAGCTGTCTCCGAATGGGGAGAAAAAAAAGAAAAAAAAGGGGGAGTGGGCGGATGGAGGACTGAGAGACAGGGAGATGGAGGGATGAGTGGGAGAAAATGAGGGGGTGTATTAAAAGATTAATATTTCCTGAGAGACGCACAGAATAATGGTTTATGATGAGTGACAGTGTAAAAGAGATGAGACGGCCATGTGTTCAGCCGGATGTGCACTGGGCTGCATGTACTGTTCACACACAGATATAATGGATGTCAGACTGGCAAACAAAGCCTGCTTACTGTCCAGGGATAGTACACACAAAATCTAACACACACACACAGGCGCAAGTACCAGCACAGAGACACACACACACACAGTGAGCACAGCAGGCGGTGTACAACAGCTCAGCTCTGTCTGTAAACAATGCCTTCTGGGTGTTGATCTTCAAATCTGGACACAAATTCAGTTAGCAATATAAAAGCAATCTGTATTCGCTCAAAGGGGACACAGTCACATTCACACTGTCCTGCATGTAGCCCGTCTCTCACTGGGTTGTTCTTATTGTTTTGTTTCCCTCAAGGCTAAATGAGAAGAAGCAGTTACATGTAGCTCTTCTGGCCAAAACTTAAAAAAAAAAAAAAACAAACAGTTAAAATAAGATTAGATATCTGCAGTCATTTGGCGCCGGCTTATTGCATCTAAGGAAAACTCCTCAAGCTGTTTACGTGAGAAAATGTTTTTTTTTTAAATGCATTATGGTGGAATTATAGTTCTACAAAATACTGACACGTCTAATCACATTTAAATCTGTAAGTTTTAGGTACAAGAATTTGCATCTATTTCAGCTTCTATACCATTATCCCAAATAGGCTGGCATTAGTGGATAATCATGACTATTGGTTTTAATTCTTTACCTCCAAGGCGCATACAGCCATGGTAGATATTCTATAGGCTTTGGCACCCCCTGCAGGATTTCAGAAGCGCAACCAAATTACCAATCAGGCGCTAGCACTGATTGAGCCTGTGAAATGTGTACATATATTGTCAAATAAATTAAGACTCACAGGACAGAACTAGAATCCAAATAGTCAAGATTCAAACATTGCAGACTAACACCTTGATTAATTTTAAGATCCAGCCAAACCCATCTATGACTTAACTTTAATAAGTAACAGTGGGTCAACTGTGGAGGCACTAATGCCTGCTTTTTTTTGTCTACAGCCCATCATCTAGATAAGCAATGTGCAGAAGTATAGTTTTGAATCATCTTTTTCACAAAAGCCTACTTATCTTATAAGTAACAGCACTAAACAACATGGTATACATACATACCTAACGTAATGTTCATGTTACAGACATGTTATCTTTGCATGATGCTGTTTTTGGCTGTTAGGATCTGTAGATGGCACTGTGGCCATGAACCAAACTGCAGAATCATGACATCACTCTTTACCAGCTACTGAACTGTTGAACACTGCGTTTCTCAGGGATATGATCAGCCTTTGGTAATGTAATTTTACTTGGTTGTCATGGTAGCACGAATCAGTCTGTACTACTACAGCTGAGACATGAGCACATTGCAAAGACCCGGAGTGTTAACAGGGAAGCAAACAGTGCTGCGACAGTGGAAACCATCGACACTGGAAGATGTATAGGCTCACTAATGAAACACGTACGAGAGTGTTTGCAGTCTGCACACTGCTGTGAGCTTTTGCTGGTTGAACGTTAACTGCTCTTTAGACTACAGGATATTTAAGCAGAAGACAGAAGTGAGCAAGAGATTATTTAATTTGTAAAAAGACAAAACAGGGTCAGTTCCAAGCATTCGTACGTCTGGTTAACTTGATCTAAATTATCAATTAATCTTTCTTGCCTCCCAAAAACTGAGGATCTGAACAAGGTGAATGAACTGTAAGATGTTGACAAGTTGTGCAGACTTATGAGACCACACATTTTCTCAGCCTGATCATTTTCTTTGGGAAGAAAACAAAAACAGGAGTACACAGGTAACTTTCTCCAAAAAAGATTTATTAAGCAGATTTCTTGTTTGCAGCTGCAACCTGTAAAAAGGAAACAAAACACCATGAAGCATATTCATTTGTCTTGAAAGGACAAGGTTCTGCAGGGCCATTTCCCATAGCCACTGCTATGAAATGGAAATGGTATTTTAATGATTTCATCATGCGGCCATGATTGGTGCGAATGAATGCCACTCTTAACTTATTTTATTTAATCTGAATAAAATTAAACTTCCCATCTGCTTAGTGTTCTATTAGTTCACTGTTTACGTTTAGATTTTTCCACACACGATAACCCAAACACAATATTGTCTCTGAATGGAAAATGTGCAATTTAAGGAACTGAGAAAATGCGATCTGAATGCAATTTCATGGTGACTTGAAAGCAAACACATTTTGAAAGGAAACTGTTCCATTCACAGCCAAAAACAACCTAGTATTACAGTACATGACAGAAACCTTGCTTGGGAGAACACAGTGAAAAGCCATCAGAAACTACAACACACAAGGGGTTTTGTAAAAAGGTAACGCCAACATGCTTCCTGCCAGTTTTGAGCAGCAGGCAGGTGGGGGTGGGCCCGGGCCTGCTCATTTGCATACTGCTCATTAGCATGGGTAAACAAGGAGAAAACTGGCGCCATACGGCAGTCTTGCCAAGCATGAAATTCCCTCCTCCTGTTTACCCCCTTTACCCTTGGATTATCGCATTGCTGCTGCCTCGCTCCTGATTTTTGACATCGCCTGACAGAAATTTGCCTTTTAGTACAAGTCAAAACAATTCCACCACAAAAGACGCACAACTCCCTTGGCCGACAGAAAAATCTGCCCAAACATAAGTGCTTGAAAAAGCACAGCCTGCTTAAGTGACACACGGGCCGTGCACTACCACAACAGACAAGGCCTCACATCAAAGCTTAGGGATGATATTTCTGTGATCACATGCGCTTATGGCACCACCTCAGGAGCATCTGAACGTTACATCAAATGGCAGCTTATCCTACACAGCCAGTCACTGAAACCAGCCTTAGCCTTGCCAGCATGAGGCTGCGATGACATTCATCCCAACTGCTGGGGAGCTTGTCATGCAGGTCTTTTATTACTTGCAGTGAGCAACTAAACCTCACTTTAACTTATACTACACCACCAGGAACCAGTTAAGACTTTGTATGGTCCATTCTAATGTATATTTTTTCCATCCATGGGACTTAACAAGAGGAGGTGCAGGTAACAGGGCTGGTATGATTAAATCCACCAGATACTGCTAACAAAAACATTACAAATCACATCACAATTTCACGCATCGTAAGACAGGAGTATTAAGAACAGTATGTGGTGGTCGAGAAGTAGTAACAGAGCAGCGGTGGCTGATGACGAACAACAACTCAGGCAGCGTCCACACTAGTTCGGTTTCAAATGAAATCGAAACAATTCTGTTGCGGAAGCACTGTTCATCCACACTAATCCGCGTTTGCACATTGCCAAGGTGGAAAAGATTTGGTGACAGCAGTTCCCTCAGAATCATTTGCCGTCCTGATTTGACCGCATCAGCAAGAATGGACAGGCCATTAGGCATTTTCGCAGTGGGCCGACAGTCTCAACGCTGCTCTGGTCCAAAATGGCGTATCGCGTGGTGTCAGTCATGTCCACTTCCTTGTTTATATCGGCTTGCGCATGCCGCGTATGCATGAACGGTCACATGTGACAAACGTCTCAGGCAGTTTTCTGTTTCTGTGTAGAGGAACGTTTTGCTTGCAGATGTGTATGAATAGTCGATTGTTTTAATTCAGATACTGTGATGCGAACTAGTGTGGATGTAGCCCTGTTCTAATGAACATCTTGCACACAGCTAAAACGTATCTCTGGCCCCCTTTACTGTTTTGGAATATAAGAGAAATGTATGGCATCCATACACGGGATATGCAGCACATTAAGTTATAAAGGATGGGGATGCTACTCTATAAACAAATGCACATATTGCATTTAGTGGTATTTTTGGTTTCTTACTGACAAGACCAATATTCATCTATATAAACATGATAATCTCACAGATGACACCAGCACACGTCACAACAGTAAAAGGGACTTATCTGTCTGACTTTTAATAAATCAGTAAGATCTCACTGTATGTATCTTTGTATTATTGGGGAAGACGGTTTCTCACCTGACCAGCAATTCTGTCCAGGTCTCTGGTTCCCTGGGAGGTTAGTCTGCGACCACTGAGAGAAATAACAGAAAAAATAAAACAGGACACAAGGCAAAACAAAATACAAAACACATAATTTGCAATACGCAAAAAGCTTTGTTCTTCAATAACTACTTCTTTATGCCACACTGCCCACAGTATTACAGTCAGTCAGATCAATTCTCCATCCATACACGGTGGGAAAAAAGAAAACTGCTGAACCGTGAAACAAATGCCAATTTAAGAGACTAATTTTCCTGCACACTTCAAGTGAATAAACCCATGCTAATCAATGAAGTATTTGTTACAGTGTGGCTGCATTTTTATTGTGCACAGCAACATTCTTCCAAAGACAATTAGAGATTTCACAGTAATCCAACATTATATCGATGGCTTTGTTTCTGTATAGATGAAAATGCTAAAAGGAAGACAGAGCCCCACATGTGAACAAATACTGCATGAATAAATGAAGTGTTTGGACAGCGTATGTGCGATCTACTGTTTACGAAAACAAAAATGATTGCCAAAGAAACCACCCTAAAACCCATAACAACCTGCCCATGCAGTTCACTCCATGTACAAAGATTCATTAACATAAAAGGTCAATAAAAGGTCTGGTTTAAATGGACACAAAAGGTCCTTATGGAGCAGATGTACATTTCATATTGCCATCGAAACATATTCACATGCAAATAAAACTGTTTAGCTTTAAGTCCATATTGATACAATAAATATGTTGCTCACCCATTGGGATCCTTCTCAATCATCTTAAGCAGCTCGAGGGCCTGCAGCACCTTACGAGCCACATTCTTAGATCCCACACTGTAGTGAGCAGGACACACGCCGTTCCTCTTGCGACCTCCATAGATCTTGGTCATGGATCCAACACCAGCACCCCCACGAAGGTACAGGTGGCGGACTGTGGATGCTGGGGGAGCAGAAGGGATGGCTTTGATGTTACTTGTTATGCTTCCTTTGGGACTACCTCTCCACATCATAGACTGCAGATGATGATATATGGGTTTGTCATCTCAATGAGACAAAAATAGCTGGTTAAGTCTTTAATATTTAATGAGCAGGGCACTTGGGTAAAAGTAAACAAGATAAACACTGTGAATAAACATTAAGAGTTTAAAATTACATTAAATCACATTTGTACTTGATTATGATACATTTTCAAAGTTACATAAAAACACAGAACGACCCCATAATGGCTATGTGTTTCATATCCCAATTAAAACCTCTTGTGGAAATAAGTGCTCAGCAAACCACAGTAATAAGATCAGAAATTTCTCATCAGACTTCAGTGACTTTCAGTGAGAAAAACAAATACATCTTATTTGAGAAGATATCACTACCGATTTGTTCTGCAAGTTACAGCCACACCGCGAAAGCTTTGATGCCAATATTTATCTTAAACACAAAATTATTATATCAGTTTTTTATCTTTCCATGGCACCCATGAACCCAGCATTCAATACAGCAAGATTCATATTTTCCCCCATCTCTTTTTAAATAAACCATTAGATATGTTGCACTTATCTTCAACTATGTGAAACTTCTCAGAGTAACATCTTAAAAATGTTGAGACATATTTCTTTGAACAGTTAAAGTTCTCAGAAAATCAGCCTAGAAATGAAATCTTGTACACAGCCCAACTTTCGAGACAACAACCTGGGACCTCGAATGTACATAAATATTCAGACTTACCAGCCCTGATGTAGAACCAGTTTTCATCACAGGGGGCCAGCTCCTTGTGTTTACCCAGCTTGACGAGGTCCACCCAGTCGGGCACCTTCAGCTTTCCTGATCTAAAACAGGAGAGAGGTATAAGCGTGATGCTGCCAGTTACTTCAAAGTGATGCCAAGACCAGGCTTTAAAGGAAAAACAAAACACTTACTTCTTCAGAAAAGCCGCCAAGGCACGGACAAACTCCTGCTGGTTGACGTCTTTCATTGTGACACCTGGCATCTTGAGAAGAAAAGTACAGTAGCGTTTATATCAAAACATTTATCAGCAAACACAAGGGATGGACATCAGCAACACAGATCTTAATCGAGGTAGTGTCCACAGCATGCATACATGATGATTCAATATACATTACATTAAATTAATTTAGCAGATGCTTTTATCCAAAGCGATTTACAATAGCAGAATTCAGTATAAAATCAGATCACTGTCTACGACATGTGGTCATGACAGACCCGCGCAGTGTTAATGAATACGCGTTAATAAGATGATAAAACAACTCGAAAAACCAAACAGCTCAATGTACAACGTACAACTGACTACAGATACATGTGAGAGAACACTCCGCAAGCTTTAGCCGGCATTAGCTAGCCATGTAGCTAGTGTACGAGTGCATTAGCCAGCGAAAGGACCGGTCTGAACCACGACCCCCCAGTTAATCATTTAAGCCTTGCTCTTACTAACTGTAAATTCAACAAGGATCAAATAAACTATAATTCACTTTTACACTGGAAAGCAAAAGTCGCTACAGTTAGCCACTAGCTAGCGGGCCTCAACGAGGTAGCATGGGGGCAGCCATAAGCCAGTGACTGACGATGAGCCCAACATTCAAGTTAAAAAGCCGGTAAATACGTTGAATGGTCACGTTTAAACCTTATGTGTTCTGTTAATATTCACCTTACACTCCGTCTGACAACAACGTGAATGTAAATGCTAATGTTTTGAAGCAATTTATTATAAAAATACACGCGGGATAGCAAGAACAGCGCTTTACCTTGCTTGTGGACAGCGAAGGGAAGAGGGTGCAACGGGGTTTCCAGCCCGTGTTAAAAGTGGCAAATCTCGTTGCACTACGCGAGATTTCAGCGTTGTTTTTCCCACCGATGATGCAGAAACCGATGATCACAGGCGCACGTCGCATGTGGGTTCCTGGACTAAACAATTCCTGTATTTGACAATCATAACTGTATTTGCGAATATACATACGTAAAAACAGTAAACAAAAAGAGACAAAGAAAAATATGTTTCACGTGCAGGCTGCCAAAACAAACATCTTGTATTGCAGCAAGTTGCAACTTATTGCATTGTGAGTATGTTTTTTGTAAAAAATGATTAACCCTCATTGGGCTTAGTATGTCCACAGGAGAAAGGCTTGTAAATATTTAAATACTGTTTTTAAAAATATATAATTTAATTAATCTAGAAACAGGAAATAGAAACTGGTTATAACAGTCAGCTCCATAACTCAACAAAGGTCATTTAAAATGTGAAAACAAAAGTATAAAAAATTGAACACACAAATGTCAGAGAATTATTATACAAAAATATACAAATGTAGGAGGCTGTTCTCTCTGGACTGTATTGGGGATGATTATGTACTGTCGAATGCACATCTAAGATCACTGGAGTAATATGAACTGAGGTAAAAGGGAATGGTTTAGACTCCCTCTGTGTTGGTATCTTAGCAACATAGTTCAGTGTACACAGTTGTATATTTATTTCATATAATAAGGATATTTTTGTGTCATGTAACATCGCCTTTAGGATCCAACTGTAAAAAGTCTTTGACATATTTTATTTTTCTTTATTACCTATTACGTCACGTCCAATCAATTTCTATCGCCTATAAAGCTAAGTGTGAAAGGCTTTTTGCAATCAAAAGTAAACATGTGTGTTTCCATGCTCATGTAGTGTGCATGTCTGTGAGTGCATGCACTTTATTTTCATGTATTTCGCCCCTATGTTGCCCTTTGCACATCTCAGACGGAAAGGGCATCCATGCTCCAACGTTGACACAATTGATATGTTTGCAGAGGCAGGCGAGAGAGACAGGCGGCAGGTGGATAAGTAAAGGTCTATGAACGAGGTTTACTCTGTCAGTGGGGGCAGACAGTTTAGAGTGAGAAGCACAGATAGAGATCCTGCAGGGAAGTAAAAAGCCAGCCAAGTCATACAGAGGACAGATTATAGGGGATTGTATAACCTATCAGTGTCGTCCCAGGGCTTCACAACAGGTAACGCTGCCTTTTATATACTAAATTTCTTTTATGATGTAATTTCAGAATCCAGGTACCCACTTTTCTCAAAATGACGGTCACCGTCCTGAAAGGTTTGGTTCTATGGCATAAAATGTTGCTTCACAAAGCCTAATTGATTAATCACGGCAATTAATTACAAGGAGAGAGACCGGACACCAATATGGAACGAAAACTCACACAAGGTGGATTAAGCTCCATTAATTACTTCAGTAAATCAATTTTGCTGAGGCCCTTCAAGGCGCGAGACAGGAGACAACTGTGTAAAGTGATTATGAAGCAGTATAAAGAGGTTGTTTCATCCAGTCGTGATGATTATGGAAAAGTGACGACTAACACCAAATGTTCAGGAAGAAGGTCAAACTAATTACGCGGAGTGGACGTGTTGGCGTATTGAGGCGGCACATCTTCTGATTTCAATGCTCGTCCACTCCACTCTATGTGAGACCATTGTCTGCAAATGCACTAAAATTAGCTGCCAATCATTTCTGAATATATTTGCAGAAAATTAGTCATCACTGGAGCGTGCCCCTCATGTATGATGGAGTGCGTGTGTTCTTGTATTTACACACAGGCGTCTCAGTCTATTTGTCTCCTGGAAGGTATGAGTGAGTGAATGATGTATGATGTGCCGGGGGTGGGGAGAAGAGAGACAAAAGCAAAGACCAGAAAAAGAGGGTGTAAACAGTGTGTTGCCACCCAGCTTGGTGCTCGCTGTTCTGTGTTTGCATGGTGCTCACATCTCAGTGGAGAAGTTCTGTCAAGACAAGGCTGACCTTTTCACTCTCCAGGCACGTTTACAGCTCTCCAATACCTATCAAAATAATCTACTTTTCCCTCTGCCCATCTCTCTGCCCCGAGCACCAACCTGCATCACATTCTCTCAGCTTCCCCCTCTGTGCTTTTATTATTCTAACCGACGCCCTTACGCTTAACCTCAGAATTTCCTCCATACATTGTCACTACGTTCTCATTTATATATATATATTGTTTTGCTTTTCTCCACGGTACCATTTCTTTGACAATGCAATTGAACACTGCAGGGGCAATCTTTGCTGAAAATGCCACATGGGAACATGGTGACAGCCAGACAGGATGTGGACGAGACTTTATTTGCATAAGCATCAATTCATTTTTCCTTCAATATTTTGCTTTTTCCCTTCATCCACAATAATGGATTTTTAAAACCATGGTCAAATATATTCTTTGTCTCTTTTTCATATTATTGTGTTTGTGTGTGTGTGTGTGTGTGTGTGCGTGTGTGTGTGTGTGTGTTTTAATCTCTCTTAGACATGGAATTCGTGTGGCTGTACTCCCTGTGTCAGTGCATCCTATCTGTAACTTTAATAGTTGTGAGCGTGAGGTTGTGTATGGCGGTCAGTGGTAAAGCATTTTTCCTTCAATATTTTGCTTTTTCCCTTCATCCGCAATAATGGATTTTTAAAACCATGGTCAAATATATTCTTTGTCTCTTTTTCATATTATTGTGTTTGTGTGTGTGTGTGTGTGTGTGTGCGTGTGTGTGTGTGTGTGTTTTAATCTCTCTTAGACATGGAATTCGTGTGGCTGTACTCCCTGTGTCAGTGCATCCTATCTGTAACTTTAATAGTTGTGAGCGTGAGGTTGTGTATGGCGGTCAGTGGTAGTCGTACCACTCCTGACAACCAAGATGGAACCCGCGGTGCCAGACCTCAGCCCGGGAGCGTCTCGTGCTGTCTCCGGCTGTGCCTGGGCTGGGTGGGGGCTGTCGGGGGTGCCGTGGCAGTCCCCGCAACTGTATTTCTCAACCTGCGAACACGCCAGTGTTTGTACACCTGCATAACCTTGGTGTGTTTCCCCCTGCTGGTCAGACAGTTTACCATGTTCCTGTTTATGCTGCTCACACTGGACACACACCTGCGGTATCACCTGGCGGACAGGTAAGTCTGGAAAACAGTTGAAAGCTGAATAAGAATTAGTATAAGAATGTGTTTGACGGTAGAAGTGTAACCAAACACTGACATGGTTTAAGTACTGTAAATATCAATTAGATACACAAGGTAGACCCATATTGCTTTTTCTAAAATATATAATATAAATACATAATAAAGTAGCATAACTGCACTGCAAGTTGAAATTACATAAGGTGCTACTTTCTTGTATATGTATGGGAAAGAGTGGGTGGCAACAGTCAAGTAGCACTCTCCAGTGTGCTTTTAGCACTAAGGGGAAAAATCAATATAAGGCAGGAAAACTGTAAACATGTCAAAGAGTGCCATTATACAGAATAATGTTACATTAAAACAGACTGTTCGGTGTTCATAATGCTGACTTTATATTGCACAATACATTTACATCCATCTGAGAGATTAGTGAGTAAATATCAATAGGCTCCGAGGTTCTTTGTTGTTTAATTTGCAGTGACTTAAAAGCCCAGTCTTTTAGTGGAGGAGTTTACATGCTTTTTTTGTTTCACATTATTCTTCAGTTTGCTTTGCTTTAATCAGTTTACCAGCTGCTGTTAGTCAAATGGCATTTTTATGCACTTTACTCTCAAGTGTTTTTAAAAGCAGTTACCTGCAGCCGATTAAAGCGCTCGCTTATATCTGGTAGATAAAACAGCTCTTAGAGCGCAGCTCTTCCTAAAGGTGATCTACTTTGTCTTTGCTTTTAGTGACAAACGAATATCGAGGTATAGAACTTTATCTTTTGATTTCTTTCTATCAATCAAAGCAGTAGGCAGCAGCTAAAGTTTCGACTTGCACTTGGAATATTTCTACTCTCTCACGTTGGTGCCAGGTACTCTTTGGTGGTGACCCGTCGGCGAGCTCTGTGTGTGGTTCTGCTGTCCTGGGTGGGCTCCGTTCTAGCCTCCTTCGCACAGTTCATCAGCTCTAACGTCCTCGACACCTGGAAAAACCCTAACCCTGGCACAGCTGGCCTCGGACTGGACGGGAACTGGACCTCTTCACCCAACCATACCCCTTCACCACTTCCGCCGTGGCACCACCATGACCGCAAAGTCATTGGGAAGTACCTTCCATATGGCGGCTTCCTGTCTAAGTTTTACGTAGAGGACATGCAGAACTTCACCTACGCTGAGATTCACAGCAGCCACTGGGGGGCTTGTGCTTCCGACACTATTCTCAGTCCCCAGTTCCTAGTCTATGTCCATGGGATGACAGTGTTCATGCTACCCTTGCTTTGCCTGCTGGTCATTTACCTTGATAGGTTATGCATGAAGCCAAGGAAGACTCCTTTTAGTCACACAGATCCTCCGGAAAATGACTCTCACCACGTCCGTTCCCTGGCCCTTTCTCTCTCCCTTTTAGTTCTGCTGTGCCTGCCTGTCCACATTATCCATGCTCTCTTGCTATTCGCTCCAAGCACCAGTCTTCCCGCCTGGGCTCACGCAATTGCACTGTTCTTTTTCCAGCTGTACGGCCTCGTGCCCCCGGTCCTCTTTACCCCTCCCTGTAAACAAGGGAGGGAACAACAATCGACCTTCCCTCTTTCTGTCCCCAACCTTCCACCTGTAGTGGCCCAGTCCAAGGAAAAGTCCGTCCGCCTGGCTCTGTGTGAAGCAGTGCAGGCTGCTCAGTGGATTTCGGCCAAACACTCCCTCAAAGCCAAAGTGTGCCCAGAGGTCTGAGGTCAAGGTTGTCAACATTTTCACGAACCAAAAGCAGCTAAATAATTTTCCTATGACAATTTTTGATGTTTTGGGCTGCATAAGAAATAATTACGTCTATGAGAAATGTCTTGTGGGCTAATGAAGCATAAATATAGCATAGTCCCGTCCCTTCTCTGCTTTTCAAGTAATTGGCAACCTCATGACCTCTGACATTACGCATTAGTCGCAAATGAAAAGGCCAGTTAATTATCACCAAATGTCACTGAGAAAATGAAGTCTCCCAATGACGACTACTATCCTGATCACAGATGTCTCTTTTCTTCGACTGCTTTTTTCTGTGGCTTTTGTTCTAAGCCTTTTTAAGAATCTGCTAAGCCAAGCACCAGTTATGTAGATATGTGACAGCATTTAATTAAACATTCAGTAATAACATGCGGATCCAGGGAGGACATAGCATCCTAGGGAAAAAAATAATTAACCTGGTTATAAGACCATCTTCATGGCTGTTTTGATTAAACTTGTAAATACAATGTGATGATCTCTTGTAATAAAAGAGCCTTGCTCGACCTAATTGGATTGTTCGTCTTGAACAGCGTTGTTGTAAGAAACCACTGATGGGAGAAAAATGGAGAAATCGCTCTTCCTGAATGGAACATGTCCATGACAGTCAACAAGCTTCCTCTCGTCGCCTTTCGTTTCCCACAGTCTCAGACCCTCTGCTGAGTTTAGATTATTTGCTTGCTCTGTTTGCTGGTTGATTCTTTTCCAGCAATTTATACAGATCCCGTTCCTTCATGTATTTCCTCACTCATCATGTCTTTTCCTGCTTTCCATCCCATTATGTACTCAAATAGACGCGAAAATACACAGCATCCGAGTACAGAGTGTCCTCCATCACAACAAAACAAATAATAATCCTTGACTGAGACACACTATTGATATACGAATCTAATAAAAGGGGGGGTGAATTTTCCGTGCTTCCTTGGCAGAGCGGCCCATTCAATTATTTTGACTGCCTGAAAGCTTCCTGATTATGCTGGGCCTCAACACACTCAGTCACCTCAGTCAATGCTTTATGCTACACTGCCGCTCTGTGCAAACCTCTGTGCCTTGCTGAGGCCACACAGCCGAGACCAGCGCACGCCATTTTAAAGATGGAAGAAACTGTCAAATCCGCCACGCAGCCATCGCAAACGCACGGAGTTTGTGTTTGGATGCAGTGTGATATTTACTGCGAATCGTAGAAATGAAATACGGATTCTCATAAATGAGTCATAAATGGGGAAAAGTCTCCGATGTGAGCCGGTTCCAGTACGTTAATCCGGGACACTACCATCAGGGAGAAACGCACAAGTTATTCATAGACATCTCCTTCTCGTTATTCGTCAGATTATGGTATGTTCACCTCATGTCATAAAAGGCTGAATGTTGTCTGGCATGCGCCTGTTTCAATTTGAGTATGTCTATTGATTTTTTTATAATCCCCCTCTTATGATCACAGTTGTCATCCGATTGTGTAGCAGCTGAACCACATCACTGTTATGGTCAGGTCATTTTTGAAACAAGAGATAACGGCCAGTTTCCCAGGATGCACCAGTAAAAGTGGTAAAGTCACCAGACCAACTGTGAGCAAACCCTGTGAATGTCAATGTGATTGAATCATTGTGCTGATTTTGTGTTGTTCACACACAACCAGACCGAGCACTGTGAACCAAAACAAACCTTTGTTTGATGGACGCACGCCAATATTCCCACTTTTATTACCCATCGACCACGGCGGGCGGGTCTGATAGCGGGCAGGACCACCTGTGCCACCTTTGTGTCGTCATAAACATGTGCGGCTTTGACTTGTGTGTACGAGTTTGTAAATTTTCCACAGCCACAGTGTCAATTCGTACTGGTAGCGCCTGGCAAGTCCATTACTTTGATTGCCATTTGACAATCTGTCTTTATGACAGTCGACGGTGGAGCCTTGCCATCGATGGAAGAGAAACACATCGATCCATCACACCGTGACCTCCGGCGGCTTTCACATCCAGCCCTGTGCACAGATGGACATGTTGAGTGCTTCTCGACAGAATCTAGTATTGATTGCACGGAAGTTAATAGCGGAGTCATATTTTTCTGTGTGTGCATCAGACTCAACCCCCCCGTCGCCCCCTTCTTCCCTGCTATCTCTTCTTATGATTCATTAGCAGCAACACAAACCCCTCTGTTTTGTTTATTCCATTTATTTGGAATAAGCAGCCAGTTACAAGCAGCTCCCCCGGATTTATCTTTATCTTCCCACCTCTAACGCCGCCATTCCCCACAGATCTAATCACATGCCTGTTGTCTTTTCACGGGATGATTCAAAAACAGCACTTTTAATTACTGAGCAGATACAAACCAAAAACAAGTCCCAACCCCCGAGGTTATTTTTTGAAATCTTTTTAATTTTGTCGTGCTTTGTATCTTTCCCCTATAAAGAAATAGTTAGCTATATATCAACAATGACACGTGGACTCTAAAAAAAACAAGCGTGAAAGACGGGAGAAGAGACAACTAGGCACAGGAGACAAAGAGAGAGAGAGAGAGCGAGAGAGAGAGGGGGGGAGGGAGAGAGACTGGGAAAGAGGGGAAAGAGGAAAAGAGTGGAAAAAAGACAGCAATTTTTCTACAGTAGAACAGAAAACAAAACATGGGAAGTGTACATTTCTTTAACATTTACAATTATAATAATAACAACGGCAATAATAACAGTAACAACAATCATAATTGTTCAAATAATAATAATATTAATTAATAAAAAATCAATAAGACCTCTGGTTTCTCATAAAGACAATTCTTTTTTTTTATGCTTTTCTTTATTTTCTTTAAAGATCACTGGACAGTAGTTTGTTCGGCGTTGCACCTCTATAGGCTAATATTCTGTGTTAGTATAGTCGCTTCATAATGAGATTCAATAGTAAACGGTTCTCGTATCTCTTAAAAGTTTCATTTTATGTTTTAATTTACGTCGCTGTTCTTTTTTATACAAATAAGGAATTCAGAGATATGTATACTTGTTCTTTCAACACGTTTTCTGTATGTATGTATGAATGTGTGTGTGTGTCTGCATATGTGCGGTAGCATTCAGGAAAATAATCCATCCATTCTATATTCCCATTCATTCCTTCTGCTATTGGTCCCCTTGCCCCTTCGTAATAAGACTTTTAAACCCTTTATCCTCTTAATGACATTTTAAAAATAATTAAGCTTTTCTTTCATGCCTTAGCACGTTATATTCTTTTCTTCTTCCCCGGGAACACAGCCCAACACTAATCCATTCGTTATCAGGAGCCAACAAAGGAGAGGAGTGATCGGGGGGGTGGAGGGTGGGGGGGCAGACACTTACAGGTGAATTTAGAGGGAAAAAAGGTGATGGGGACCGTAGTTTCCTCAATGTTGCACCAAGAAAGAAAAAAAAAACACTAAAGCTGTTTTTTTCCCCATATGTTATTGGCAGGCCAAGAGGACAGATAGCTTGTTTCAGAAAGACGGGATAATGCTGGCGACTCGGGGCTTACACACTCCAGTGTTGTTAGGGAATTATATATGAGAACTGCTCCGTAGGCAAGATGCTTTGGCAATTTTAGAAATTTCAATTATCCTGCACCGTGAGCTCAGAGGCTCTTGGTCAGCGACCCTCCCGCCCCCCATCCCACTGTCTCCGCAGGTTAAAGACTCAGCTATGTGAAATGGTTTTCTCCAGGCATTGAATTATAGCAGTCATCTGCCTCTAATTCCTGCTTCCACTTTGGTGGCTTACGCAGGCAGAATGCCAGTTCCCCCTCTGCTCCCCGCTTCCCGCTCGATCAAAATAATTATGGCATCATTTCGTTATTGGCTACATACACCTCAACACCCCCCCCCCCCCCCCCCCCCCCCCCCCCCGCTACATACACCTCAACACCCCCCCCCCCCGCGCCCCCCACTCATCCACCCGCTCTCATCCATTTTACCCCATTTCCGCAACTTACAGTATATGGCACAGTCATTAATGGCTGGTGGGTCTATAGGCTCTCTTATTCTCAAACTGTCTATGGGTTTAGGAGTATGTGTGTGCATGTGTGTGTGTGCATGTGTGTGTGTGTGGGATATGGGGCGGAATGGAGTGGGACGGATTGGCTGTGTGCAGTATCTGTATACAGTAGTTTTCAAAAGGCTGCCCGTAATGGCGCATTGTGTTAAAGTGTGTGTGTGTGTGTTTGTGTGTATACTGTATATAAGGAGGGAGAAGGGGCGGGGAGAGGGATGTGGGGGGGGGGGTTGAGGTCAGAAGAAATGGGGATGAGGGGAGGAGAAGGGCTACAGTAGGTACTCCTTCTTGCCCTGGCTGGCGTCGTTCCCATTGAGAAAAGCTTCCTGCACCTCACCATGTTCATCCAACCCACTGGCCTCATGGGTAAGATAGGAACCTGCATACACAGAACGAGAGAGAGAGCGAGGGAGAGGGAGAGGGAGAGAGAGAGAGAGAGAGAGATTGGAGGGGGGAGGTTAGGTAAAAAAAAAGCGTCATGTCCACTGCAGTGCCATGCAGCATTATCAAAACAATCAGCGCAAATATGATTAAGAACAATACCTGAGACGGATTAATTCATTAGTTAACTGATTGTTAGGTTAATACCAAGCAAGAATAGGCTCTCGGGTACGATATGAGCCTAGAGGTGGCAATTAGATGTGAGGGGGTTGGACGTGCGAATAGAAGAGACAGAGGAGGAGGAGGAGGTGGAGGTGGAGAAGATAATAGAGAATACAAATAAAAAAAGAGGGGGTGGTGGGGTGGTGGGGAGGAGAGATTGGCAGAAAAGGATGGAGGAAAGGTTAGGTGCACATGCATCACTCAGAGAACCCATCAAACACATTTTAGCACCACGCAGGTCCGTATGATTAACGACGGGCCGCAGTGCAGGTTACAGGCAGCAGGAGGCTCTTCCTGCTGGAGGGTCCCCTCACTGCAGGGGTGAGTGACACTCTCATTCCCCTTACTGCACAGCCTGACGGGCACGCCGACACTCACGCCAGGCCAAAGACAGAGCCCTGCTGGCCCCCGACTCAACACTGATTGGTTCTAACGGCCCTGTCTGTGTGCTGATTGGCGGGGAAGCCATGCAGAATGTTGACTGACGGCTTGACGAGCCATCGGGTGACTGATGGCGGTTTGTAGCTACGCTACGCTGCGCGGGCTAAGGCTGCCAAAACGCGGGGCACTTAAAAAGATAGGGAAGGCAGGAAGACTGCTTTTAATAGATGAACCTTGATACACTAACATATAATCATAAAACGTGGTATCACCCCTACATTTCCCCGCCCCACCCCGTCTCTGCTGCTATCTTGGCCAAGGTCGTCCATCACGGCGCCGTGCCAGACTGGAGAGGCGCGTCCCATCCCGATCTGCTTTGCGCTGACATTTTTACGCCGCGGTTTAATAGATTGTTTTTTGAAAACTCCGGGAAAACAAGCAGCCCCCACTGCTTCTTTTTTTTCCCACACCACGCCACACCCAAGAATTCATAAATGACCAAAAATAAAATATATAAATGCTTGTGAAAAATATGACAAAGTCATTTGAATCAGTGAGTGCGTTACCTTTCTGTCGGACGGAGCACCAGATGGTGACAATGAGGACGCAGATGACGGTGAAAACCAGCAGCGCCAGGACGCCACCTATCACTGCATATGGCATTGCACTGTGAGTCTCCACCACTGCACCGGGATCTGAGAAACAACAAGAGAGGATTATTGTGTGCGGGTGTGGAGCGATTGGTGCAACTGAAGAAGAGATCGAGTCCAAGACAGAGGGATAAAATTGAAAAAAAGTGATGGAAAGAAATATATAAAAAACACCAATGTTGGCGAGAGGACAGGGGGCACGACAAGCGAACAGAGAAGTCGATATCCCACCCAACTTGCATTATCACCTTTCATCACCCCCCCGCCTCCACTGCACAGAATGTCAGACAGTCATACATGGTGAGAAAAAGGTGGTGGAAAAAAACGAGAGAAGAGAATGAAGAAAGAAATACGTCAGCCTTCTGAAAACCCACTCCAGCCAAGCACCTGTCAGGAGAACAATGCATTTTGAATGAGGGGAATTTCAGTGTGTTTATAGCACAGGTTGTACAGCCCAGGGAAATGAAATCAAACACTTCTACCCGAGATGAGTCGAGAGAAATAAAAAAGATAAGAGAGGCAAATTAAATTCTGACATGTTGTCATATAAAACTGCAGGAGCGGGTGAGAAGTTATTCACGCCGGCCTCGCCCTTCGCCCAGTTTACACGCCGTTTCAGAATAAAGGAGAATGAGGTTTTATTCTGTCATGTTAAACCGTTTTTTTTTTTTTTTTTACTGCACTGATTAAATTGACACTGGGTTTTAAAGGGGCTGTCAGAAAGAAAAAAATGAAATTGTAAGAGCGCTGGTTTTACTGTAAGTAAAACCAATATGACAGCTCAGCGGTTTGTTGCATTGCTAATATACAGGGCTAAACTAAACTGCAAACATTGTTATGTGCGCGTATATGATAAAGCGAAAAAACAAAACACCTTTGCATCGGCAGACATATTGAAATGCTGGTGCACATTTCAGTGTGTCTGTGACTGACAGTATCAAAAAGTGTGTTGATACATCGACGTCCATCAAGCGCTCCTCGATCCGCTCCAGCCACAGGTTCTATTATGAATCTTAATGGCATCTCCACGCAGGCCCAGCAGGTGAACAACCTTTACCTGCCACAGATGGCGCCAACAGTG
>JAFBJQ010040694.1:435010-441468 GCA_016785345.1 Trinectes maculatus
GAACAATCTGCCCAGTGGGCGAGTACATATTTTTTGAAATACAGCGAACCACTGATACAGGGCTGCAAGTGGAGGATTTAAAAGCTGATTACTGCAAAGCCATGGTGCAAAGCAGAGGGGCTGAGTTTGGCTTATGTTGGTTATGTGGGTATCAGGTCTGTTATGGACTTTTTTTTCACAGCTGCCTACATGTTTCTCCATCCAAAAATAAGCTTTTTCCAAAAAAAAAAAAAAGCAATAAATCAAAATAACGACGTGCACAGAGTGCCAGCATGAAATAAATGATGAAATGTGGGAAAGAAGAAATGGCAGAGAGGAAAAACAAATGAAGGCGACTGCTTAAAAAATGGCGAGGGAGGAAGCTGAAAAAGAGACAGACAGAACATTTTTCCACAGAGGTGGCGCCGCACATCAAAGCACGACATATGTAACCTTCTGGGATAGAGAGAGACAGAGAAACACAGAGGTGGAGAGAGAGGGGTGGTTGGGTGGGTGGGAGGCGATGTCACCTTCCATCATGGCACCGTTGCTACCCTCGCTGCACGTGGAAAGCTGCCATTATGTGTGCCGTTTGATGCTTGGCGCACACGTACAAGAGTGCGTTTGTTAGAGTGCGTGTGATGGACAGATGAGGGGGCGCTACGCAAAAGCAGTCTCAACGTGTTACGAAAGATATCACACCTCCATCCATCTATTTCCTTCTGATCTCAAAAAAACAGGCACTAGGGTGCAATGACACGAGCTTCCAGCAGGGAGTGTAGATCAAAAGGGCAAACCTGCTGTGTGGCATTGGTGCATGCAATTAGGGCAAACCAGGAAAAGTAGTGGATGCTGCGGAAAGCGCTGATGATGAGCTTGCTTTGCAATTTATGCAACTGTTCCATTAAAATCTCACGGCTCTAATTTCGTCCCTGTTTCGACTGTTCAAGTTTGCGCAGTTGTTTCATGTGTGCGTTACACAACATTAACATGCAGCAAAAGCTCCAGGGTGTTTCAGACTGGGAGAGAAAGTTGTTTTCACGAACAACATGGCGAAACCGTCTATCTGGGTCAACCATCCAAGGATTTAGCCACCACCGGCGAAACTAGATGCAACATCTTGACAATTACAACACATATTTTTCCCCCTTTGATGTGCTGAATTTAAAATGTAACAGATATTTCACGGTTGTCTCGGGCAGATTTAGCATTTTAAGACTTTGCAGGGTGTGGTTATTTTTGTCTCTCGCATATTGGCTGTCAAAATATCTATCGCACTTGGAGGTCTAAGTTATTCTAGACTCCTTGAAGGGAAGCGCGGGTCACAGGGAGCATTATAAATTGGTTCTTTACAAGAGAGTGGCTTGAATAATGATGTTGGTGACGAGTATCAGAGCACACTGGCCAACATCTTCTTGTGGAATCAATACCTCTGTTGACTCAATTGCACAGGAGATTCAGCAGAGGTTTCCTGCTGTGTACCAAATCAGCAAAACAAGAAATGCTGAAAGACAAATGAGACAAGCATCGAGGCTTAATGGATCTGTTGTCCAGTGCCAGACTCCAAAGACACTGTGAAGATGAAAGGGTCGATAGGATTTAAAAGATGAAAAAAGATTTTAAAAAAAATAGAACAAGAAATGAAATGTGCAAAAGTTCCATTGGACATATGGCTGGAAATGAAAATGAGAGAAAGGATCAATATGGAAAAAAAAAAACCTGAGTTGAGGAGAAGTTGTTTCAGTAAATAATGAATCCATTAGCCATTTTAACTCACCATACACCAGCAGGGTGTAATGATCAGCAGCACGTCCATAGTTATTCTGGGCCTGGCACAAGTACGTCCCATTATGTGACTGGCTGAGACGGGAAATCTGGAGGGTGGGGCCGGAAATCTCTGCCCTTTCAGGTAAGGTGTCATTAATCTTGGACCACTGAATGTTCCTGGGCCTGTTGGACGGAGTGAGAGAGAAGCGTTAATGTTTTATGTACCTGATGTGGAAGTTTAAACAGAAATCCGACATGGTTGAACTTTGAATTCCGGATTCAGCATCAGTTGTTGTTGTCCATAACAACACACGCTATTCTTCAAGATGTTTCATGAAATCTCAAGTGCTGACGGGTTGAATGGGAAAGTAGGAGAGAAGGGTTCAAAGCACAAACAGGGGATGTGAAGAGGAACATGAGAAAAAAGTATAGGAAGGGTTTCGAGAAGAAGCCATTGGCAACAGAGTGCTACATCTTGACAAATAAAAAAAAAAACTAAAGCAGGAAGTAAGACAACAAATAATAAAGTGCAACAGGTCATGAAACGAACAGAGAGGATAGATGGTGTGATGGGAGATGAAGGGAAGGAGCAGGCGGATGGAATGAATCCATCAGGCTGAGCATAGAGGGTAGTGCGAGGAGTACAGGGTAACGCTGGTGAACAGGGCTGTGAGCGTGTAAGTGTGTGTGGCTGGGTGTCATGGCTCATGCAACCCCGAGCAGATCACAATCCTGACTCATCTGGGTTCTAATCCCTCAGGAAGTCTAATTAAACCTCGCGCTCGCCTTGTCACACAGACACACACTCTCACACTCCTGCACACACACACACACGCACGCACAAACCGGATCTGCCTCGGACAGACAGCGAGCGTAACCCTCTGCCGAGAGGAAGCCACACGCGAGTCGTCATTAATGCTTTGACGGGTACTTAAAAAGGCCACGGAGCGAGAGTGAGGGTGACAAGGGTTGTTGTTGTGTGTTTGTCAGTGTGTGGCCACAGTCCAGTGTGAGATGAGGGTCAGGGTCCAGAGGGGCCTGTTGTTGCACACACACATACACACAATCATACAAACACACACACAGCATCCCCAACCAGCCGTTACAGGGCTTTGGTTCGCCTGAAGTCAACACGCTTCCCAGGCAGCCTCCACTGTGGGATGAAAACACACACACACTCACACACTCACACACACGTTGGCCGCTTCACTGGGGAGCTTTGGTGGACTTGATACCCACACACACACAGATGGACCATCGAGGGAAGGTTTAAGAGCTTAGGACCCAATACCCTTCTGGAAAGTGCACAAAGTGCTGGGAACACACGAGAAAAAAAAAGTGTGTTTGTGTCAAAACTCTTTGAAGCGTTGATGCTGATTGGGTTTCACATTCACACAAATGCTCTGGTGTCCTTTCATACTCTCCTGGTCATCCTTCTGTGTCAAACCTCTTTTCTTTTTTTGTTCTCCATGTCTTAAATTATGGATCCTCTTTTCTGACAAAGTTATTTTCCAGTCCCGAGTTGTGTTGTTGTGTTTATAAATCAAATGCATTTGTACCCATGTCTGTTGAAACACAGTGTGCTTAGGCACGCTGTTGGTGCATTGATAACTCGGGGCAGTGGGAAGTAAATAAAACCTATTCAGTGATGCGGCATTACAATGCCTGACAACACAGGCAGATGCACAATGTGCGTACGTGATGCTTTTTTTTGCAGGCGCACACGCAAGTCCTAACCTCTGCTTTGTTTGTGTTCTCTGCTCTTGGAGGAATTGGAAGACATTAGTGGCACCTGAGGTTTCAGACTTACAGAGGGTTTGCAGAGACGGAGCAGGTGAGGCTCAGGGAGTCGCCCTCTCGCAAAATGCCAGAGGGAGGAGCAATTCTCACCGTGGGCGCAACTGCAAAGAAAAGAGAAACACAGTCAGAGTGGTAGACAAATAGAGCTCGATAGGAAAAAAACAACAATGGACTGCAATTATCAAAATTGCGCAGCAGTCATTGATGACAGGAAGAAAAATAAATAAATCTGGATTCAGGTAATAAGGAGAACAACAACAAGCGGGGGAATAATAAGGAAGAACTAGCGAAAAGTGAGTAAGTGGCAGGAGGTAGGGACTTTAACATCTGTTTCCACGGCAACCAGCCGCCAGTCCAACGACTGAGACACCTGTTATCATAAGCAGCCCACCGCTCAAGCAGCTGCTGTCCTGCTCCGGCTTCAGTCGCAGAGCAATGGGAAGGCAAATCCTTCCTGACAGTCGGTCATTACTGCCAGTTCCCCGGCTCAAAGAACCACCAACGCTCAGCCTGACAAAACTGTTGAATATTAAATATTCCATCAACAAACATTATTATACCAAATTGAACTGTACGCAAAGACTGATACAGCAATACCTTCCAGGAATGAGTAATGTGACCAGCTGTAAATATTTGCATGAGCAAATATGGAATGTTTGACATGAAAATTATTGATATGTCATCAGATAAGAGACAAATATTGAACCGTCTGCAAATCGGATATGAGGAGAGCGCAAACAGTAATTGAATATCGGACGACTTGTCGAATAGCGTCGCGGTAAAACACTGCAGGATGAAACGCTAGCGTTTATCTTCATAGAGTATAATCCGCTGAAGATTAACGGCTCTTTTCTTCAGCGTCAGATGTTGTGTTTGTTGTATGCAGATGTATTCAAATAAATAAACAACATTACAAAGTAAATAGCATTGCATGATAGCAATCGTGGCGAAATGAAAGAAAAAAAACACTTATTCTTCGTTACATTAACGGGAAAATAGAAACATGAAATTATAAGTATTAAAAGCAGCAAAGACATTTTGACAATTTTAGAAATAAAACAGAAGCCAAAAACAGATTTTCATTTAGAAGATATTTAATAGTGAATTTAAACCAAAAACTAAAAAAAGCTGTCTGAAACTTTAACCATTACCCAATTGAACCGGCCACAGCTTTGGGAAACGAGCCAGAATTTAGATTAAAATTGAAATACATTTCCACTTGACCTTTTTGCCCTGAGTAAATATTAGACTTTAAGGTGATTATGAAATCGTAAAGCTTGCAGTATTTTTTTACTCTTTGCGTTTGCGTCCCTCAGATGGGAGATTCTGGAGCATACTGATAAGAGCAAATAGGCCAGCAAGGATCACGGCGGCACACACTCCTGTGACTCAGGTTCTATCAGCTGATGATCAGCTCCTTCAGCCACAGGCCAAAACGCTAACGTGGCCACAGTCGCTGCATGACGAGATTCCAATGCATTAGGAAAACGCAGCGTTGACATAGTAAGTTAGGTGACAGAAATACAGATGGGAATAACCTGTGTTTGGGAACATTTTACTGTCATTTTCCCAAGATTGATAGACAGCACAAAAATGGATGAGACTTACAGTACACATCCAGACGGTAGTGGCGAACCCTCTTCTGTCCGCTCAGTGCCGGGTGGGACGCCTCGCAGTTTAGCGCAGCCCCATTATCTTTCTTCTCCACCGGGATACGGATGGTGCTGGATACGCTGAACGTCTTCCCGATCTCCTGCTGGGATACCACACCTGAGGAGCGGTGGAGAGAACAGACGGGATGAGGTGAGGAAGGAAAGGAAGACAGCTCAGGGGGGGAACGAGTCCACGTCCAAAACATGCACGTTCTCCTCTTTACCCTGCTGAGACATCGCAGGCTTTTGGAGAGGAACAAAAAGGAGCACTGAAGGGGCGAGCAAAGAAAGTGGAAGAAGAAGTTAGTAAGTGATGAATGAGCTTTTCGTGGAAGCAGCAGGTACCTGTGGAGAGGAATCTACTTGTATAATTATAAGTCATTTCTGTCGATGTGTTGTGTACACGTGGCATCCATTGCACTTCTGTCCATCCCTGGGAGTGGGATCCCTCACATGAGTGTCTCCTGGAGGTTTCTGTGTTTTTTTCCTCTGTTAAAAGGGTTTTTTTGGCAGTTTTTCCTCACCCTTGTTGAGGGTGTAGGTCAGAGGATGTCACACCCTGTACTCTTTGTTAAAGCCCTATGAGGCAAATTGCAATTTGTGAATATGGGCTATACAAATAAAATTTGATTGACTGATTGAGATAATGAAACGTAAAATAAGTTGCTGCAAAACAGCCTCTCATAGACTGTTCCACTGTCAGGCCGATAGGTAAAGAGGACCCAGGAGCAGAGACTTGTTTCACAGCCTTTATTAAGTTGAACCTCTTTTTTCAGAGTGGCGAATACAGAGCTATGAAACTTGACTATATTCTCATTAACCTAATGCTACTAGGGAAGTATCAATACAAAAAGCTACAAAAAAAAAAACGCTCCAAAAGGGAGGAAAACCTATCTGTGATAAAAAGTACAAACAAATCACTTTAACAAAAAACGCTCCAAACGGGAGGAAAACCTATCTGTGATAAAAAAGTACAAACAAATCACTTTAACAAAAAACGCTCCAAACGGGAGGAAAAACAATCTGACGAATACAACACAAAGGCTATGGCAAGGTAACATAAACTATGAAATTTACAAAAGAAAACTCACTCTTACAGAGGTAAATCAACTTACGTACTGCGATTGCAAATGCTATGGCTTGGAATCAGAATACTCGTGATATCAGGGCCCTGTTTCAGGAAGCAGGTTTAGTGAAAACTCTGAGTTAGTTGACTCAGCGTCAGCGGAAACTCTGGGTTTTCGGTTTCACGAAGCCGGT
>JAFBJQ010040694.1:441900-492422 GCA_016785345.1 Trinectes maculatus
AGGGAAGATAGCTTCTTAATTGAAGAGTGCTTTCCTGTATCTGTTGGGATCTGCCTCTAACCTTTAGTGTCACAGTTCATTTAACTCCGGAGGAGAGAGGAGGAGAGAGGAGGAGAGGAAACGAGGACGGAGAGGAAAGGAAACGAGGTGGAGGAGGAGAGAGAGAGAGAGAGGAGAGTGCGGCCTCCGTCTATCTCTTTGACTCTTAAAGAAACCAATAACTATGCTGAGGAGTATCACGTCTGAGTCACCGGGGAAATTTAAAGAAAATGAAAGCGAGAATGAAAGGAAAAGGATGAATTAATGGGAGGGAGATAGGAGAGACAGACGGGCGGCGACAGGCGGGTTGTGATACAGGAGGGGGGGGGGGAAGAGACCGGATAAAAGCGACGGTGAGACTTTAACGGAAAGTGAAGATGGTTGACGGGAGATCACCTCTCAGCGTTTCATCTGCTCTGTGGTCTGAGCTGCTCTGAACGCAACCAGCGTCAACGAACGAGCAACAGCTTCCGTTAACACGCCGAGATGAGTTCAATTAAAATAATAGCCGTTAGCCTCAGCCGGAGACGCTTAGCATAACTTAGCCTCCCGGTTTTCGTTTATGTTTGTTTATTGTGCTCAGTCGCCTGAACGGAAAGTTTGACTTTTTACTTTTTTTTTTTTTTTTTGAGGAATTCAAATCAAAACACGGCGTCATATGCGAATGCCGACTTAACGGAGAGGGTTAACTAGACTCAAGGCAACGGAAAGACAAGTCCCGTCTGTATTATTGAGGGAAATGCTCGTTTAACCGTGAAAAGCCGGGGGAGAGAGGGAGTTGTAAAGAAGGATGGCTCAAGGTAACAGGCTGTTGGATGGCTCACGGATTTATCAGACAGGAAAAAGCGGGGGAGACGGAGGAGGGTGGTTTAAAAACTGTCTCTGTGTGTGTGTGTGTGTGTGTGTGTGTGTGTGTGAGAGACGCAGAACATCTGGAGCATAAGCAGCATTTTTGTTTTCATGTCGCTGTGTACTTATGAGATTATGAGCAAATGAAGTGATTTGAATAGAGTTCAGACGAGAACACGAGTGGAGATACAGGAAATATAAAAAAAGCACTTACATCTCTATAGTATTTGCTGTGATGTCTCAATTATCAACACAAACATAGAAACTAATACAGTTTTTCTATGAACTTTAAATGTTATCTTGAGGGAATGGAAACACTTACTGTTTCTTTAAATACTTTGATGAATACCAAATTCCTAGAATCCCTATATCTCTGCATTCATTCCCTCATTTATCTTTAAGTCCACCAGACCCTGGTACCTGGTATCTCCCGGCCGTTACGGATCCATCGCAGGGTGGCTGCCGGCTTGCTCCGTGGCGACACGCAGGTGAGCTCCACCTCGCCCCCCTCCACGGCCTCCTGCTTCACTTCCACCGTGGGCGTCTCGGGGGGCACCGAAACAGAGAGCGTGGCCACTTGGTGGTGCGTGGCGTCCGTGTAGAGCTGGCAGAAGTAGCCGCCCTCATCATACACGCTCACGTTGGTCAACGTGATGCGCACCAGACGTGGTGTGAAGAGCACCATCTGGAAGCGGTCGTCCTTCAGCGCTGGAAGAGGGGGATGATGGAGAGGGAGGGAATTGGATGAAGTGGTGAAACAGCAGGGGTTAGGGTTGTTGAGGAAGAGGGGGGTGGAGGTGGGAGGAGGAGGAGAGAAGGAGATATTTGTTTTTATTATTATTATTATTATTATAGTACCAATTGTTTATGGGCTATAAGAATAAATTAGATTTGATTTGGAAGTTCATCTGTGGAGCTACATGATCAAATAGCTATTAAAAACTGTAATTATCTCATAAAAAAAGAGAAAAGCATCGAGGTACAATCAAAGGGAAGCAGGCGATGTCTTATTCCTCGGGCTCCCTGTGATTGATTCTTTTCTTTTCCATGCTTTACAGACAGACAGCGCAGAAAGAATTGTTTCTGCATTGACTTTGGTTACTTTGAATGCACCCCGCTCCCTCTCAACACTCACACACCAGTGTAGCCTGCCAAAGCGAGTGTCATATAGCAAAGACAGACGTTTCACTGGCATGCACTCGCTTGCTTTAGTCTAAATTTGTTTGTAGATGACAAGCATCCCGGGGACCTGGTTTGTACCTCACTCATAAATCCGACTGTTTAGCAGGCGTCTGGCTTTTCCTCAGCGCGGAGATATCAGCTCCAGGCCTTTGTTTAAATTCATCATGATTTTCAGTCAATCTTTAGTGGCAAATCCTTTTTTTTCCCCCACACAGAAAGACGACATCTAATTCCGAATACCTTTTTTTTTGTTGTTGGTTTGGCAATTACAATACACTTAAAGCACAAAGGCCGAAAGAAAAGCTCTAATTGGCCCAATCCGCTTTCCAACCAACAGCAGCAATCAATGGCCGTATTTGATCTGAACCAGGATAGTGCTCACCGGCGCCACTTAAAGGAAACTAGCATTTAACACCTGTAGATATAAGTATAACAATGCTGCTGCTTACAAGCAAATAAAGTGATAGTTGCTGCTTTTGCACTTTTCATGCCGATAAAATTCCAAATGCAGAACTGCAGGTGTTCAAAAGTGTTTCCGCTGGTCAGGAACGGCTACATACGACAAAACAATAAAACATTTCTTTGATATCTTTTTCCAGGCAGCGCTGACAAGTACCCCAAGCAGCACACGAGACGCAAAGGCAGCTGTAATCGTTGGTTTTGGTTTTGACATTTTCAGCTGTGGAATCACTTATTTCTTGGCCGGCGAGAAAGTTTGCTCGACATTAGCAGTCATCTCCACCACAGCCTGGAACGAGAGGAGAGTTCTCTCCACCTTGCAATTTGTGACGTCACCGCCATGCACGCCTCCGCAGAGGAAAACTAAAAATTGCAAATCATGGGAGAAATAGAGGCTGTGACGGCACCCGGGACAATTTTCTGCTCTGGAGTTGATAGCGCCGCTCTCTCTCCGAAACTCAGTTTGATATGAAGTTCAGAGACAGTTTGCAAAGTCGGGTCTCGACGGAGCAAATCCGAGCTGTACATTGATACAACATAACAGATGTTGTCGTTCTTTCATTTCCTGCTTTGAGGGAGAATGTTGTTCCTTTTCACAAGCATTGATTGGACCATCCTAAACTGGAATCTATTCATTCATTCTCTTTGTAAGTGCCTGCGCTGTTCCTCTGTAGGCCCATTTCTAATTAGAGTCTGGCATTTTATTGTTCATCTTATTATGCTTTAATCACTATTGTTTTACTTGCTGCGAAGCACTTGCTGACTCATAATGCAACGCTCAACGATCAAGCTTATTGTGGAACCAAAATTTATTTTAGGAATGCTATTACACTGAGTGTGCTGCCCTTTGTGTCAGTGAGAGACAGGGTAAGTACTACAATTGCACAGATTGCTATCTGGACTATGGAAAACAACCAAATTTGGGGTGGGGGTGGGGTTTGAAAACGAGAGGTAGAAACTCAGCAGCTTTCTAAATGTTTTATTCCAGTGCCAATCATTGAGCCCTTATGTTGGCTTTGATTGCTTATCCGACGCACATAGGAGAACGAGAGGAAAGAAGGGATTCTGACAGGAAGGATTAGAAAAAGGTGAACATGCAACAACTTTCCTTTTGTTACTGAAGAAAGAGTAGATTCGACAGTGAGAAAAAGGCTGATAATAACAAATAACGCTAATAACAGTCTGTGGGTGACAGTGGCTCGATGCCCATAGATTCCCATAAATACCTCCGAGACCTATTTTGTATCGACTCGACTCTCCCTCGCTCTCCGTCTCTATTTTATTCCGTCCCTCACTTTACTCCTTTGTGTTGGCTCGGGCTCACACGGGGAACAGTAGACATTTCCCTGATGTAACACCCAGCCATCTCACAGGATAATTCATCACAACACAGACACTACAGCATAGATATTGGCCCCGTGTGCACGCACGCGAATGTGTGTGTGTGTGTGTGTGCGAGCGAGCGAGAGAAATAGTCCGATATAGCTACATAATGCGAGAGGCGGGGGGGAAAAAATGATATAGACAGAGACAGAAATCCACAGGAGACTGTCCACTAGTCCACTGCTCCTGGATGTACACCACAATGATCTCTTTACCCCACCCCCAAAACCCCCACCCTACATCAGATGGCAGCAAGAACACTGTTACAAAGCTATTCCCCGCCGATAGGTAAAAATCTTTTTTCCCCCAATCTGCACTAAATGGCATCTAAATGTCAGACTTCTGTTCATGTCCAAGTTCACCTTTATTGTCCTTTATCTCATTTGCATGCTGTGGAGAGTTGGCAGTTGGGGGAGAGGGAGAGAGAACGATATGGACCATTGAAGAGAAATGATCCATTCGGTTAGTTCCACAGCTCTATTATCACCATCAGTCCCCACAATCTCATAAAACACACCCCTGACCAGTCACCTGCTTGCAAAACAGACAGCCTAATTCGCAGCGTTTACAGCAGCGACCCCATTATGGTAGTTAGCGCGGAATGGCTCGGCACAGACGGACCTTCGCTGGTGAGCCTAATATCTGGGGTGGCAGATGGGCGGAAAAGGCCCTACAGCGAGTGATGGAGCGGACGGGGCGACAAAGACAAAGTCAGAGTGAGTAAGTCTTGCTCTCAGAAAATGTCCCCAACGAAGATTTCTGGTGCTTCTGTGAGACTAGAGATGTGTAGTTGTAGGGAAACTCCGAATTCAATGGGCGGCGGTAACGCACCTTAAAGTTGTTTGCGTCTATTCATCCATCCTTTATTCCTCGCCTGGTCTTTGGATCATTTCCTACGCCTGTGTTCCCCCATCACCTCACTCACCCTTTCCTCGTTCTCTCCGCTCTTTGTCTCATTCTCCCGCACTCTTTCTACATTCTGTCTCATTCCTCCTTTCTTTCATTCCGGCGTCCGTACCCTCTCCTCCTCCCCGCTCTGATTAGGGCTTCATTGTGCTTTCTTGAAGGGTGCAAGTCCACGTCTTGTGGGAATGCAGACGTGGCAGCTCTGTTTAAATACTTAATGGATCTTACCGGGACTGCTGATCTGATAGAACTCAGGAGAAAGTTGAAAGTAAGGTTTGCCAAAGCAGCGACCTGAGCTACCCAATTAAGGCCGCTCCGTGACCGAGGAGACGTACGAGTGAAAGGAATGTGTGCAGAACAAAAACGGATTTGAATGCCGTATCGGTGCAGAGTGAAGGTGGCTCTTTTGTCGTCAGTGTTTTGTCTAATCTTGGCACACTGCTCAGAAAACCCTCAGGGACTGCGACTCGGTCCCTAAGGCGGGCGTAGGAGTCTTGATTGTCGGCTCACTGTAATAAGAAACGCCTAAAGATGTAACCCTTCAAAATATAAAATCATGTTCAAGTGCAAATCTGCACATACAAAAATAACACTAATCACGTCTTTGATGTACAACTTTTTCCTTTATTTTCTGTGGTTTCATGTTCAAGGTTCAAGTCTGTTTTCAGCGGTTCCTAATGATTAATGAAGTATTTCTTAAATCAACACTTCTCATACTGTAGAGGTTTGCACATCGCCAAGCTGCTTGAATAAAAGCTGTGTGCGTTCTTTTTCGAGGCGTTTGGGGTTACTGATTGGCTGCCCTGTCTGCCTATTAGAGATCATTTCTGTTGGTTCACAGCAGCTGTGTTTGGTTAGGATTTGGGAATAAAACTGCTGCGCCCCATTACCATACAAACGATGCCAAAACATTTCACACCTGTGTGCGGAGCTCTGCTACAGTATTGCTCTAACACAGGAACATAGATAACAAATTTTAAATAAATGTACTTTCCGGTGATAGATAATGTTGTTCAGTTGCTTATTTAGTGATGGTCAGTGTTTTTTATCCAATGTCAAGCCTAGTAAGTGTTAATTTGTTATGAAGTATCTTTATTGTCCTTAAACTCGGTACATCACAATTTCTTGGAATATATTGAATTCATGTTCTTGCCCTCAACTCTAAGTATTACACACTACTGTTTCACATCGTGGCCTGAAGCAGGCGCTAACGGTTTAAGTAGTCTATCTCACATTTTACACAGGGCATTAGCAACTATTGCTTCACGACAAGACATTACACGTTTTTTGCTTCAATTAAGAAGCCCCGCACACATTTTTAAGGCAATGCTAAACATCCTTGATCATTGTTCTATCCTCTCAGAGTTTTCCTATAAGCACTAACAGAAAATCTGGCCAAGTCGGCAACTTTTGCTCTTAATTAGTTCAGAAAGAGACAAGTCGTGTTTGGCCACCCGGAGGCCCTAAGTGAAATTTGCATTCATTATAACACAGATTGCGTTGATAATTTGCCACAAAGCCACCTTTAAAAAAAAAAAGCATGTGATTGCCAAGGCCGTGCTCTAATGAGGAGCTGCAATAAGCTCTGATCTCATCACTGAGGTTAACAGTGGATTATGCAGAGAGCTTTTACAACAGTTAAAGCAGCCACACAGTTAGAGCACCGAGTAAAACCGTCTCCTCAATTAACTCTGCAGTAATCTAATGTGGAATCACCTCACAGGCAAGATGAGCCCATTGGCAACGAGGAAACTGCAAAGTGTGGCCGTCTTCAAATGCCACAAAGGGCCCCGGTGCTTCGACACAGATAGACTGGGTTTGTCTGCGTGGACAAATGTGTGCACGTAAACACACCTCGTGTGCCGTTGAAGAAGAGTGTCTGCCGGCGGGGGTTCTGAATGACCACGATCGATCCATCGTAGTTTTGCAGACGGCAGGAGATCTGGGCCGTGCCCCCCTCCAAGACGGTAACGTTCTCCGCCTGCACCGCCTGACAACGAGCTGAGGGAGAGAGAGGAAACAGATGTTAATGCGCTGATAGAGAGGGAGAAAGGGGAAAAAGTGTGCGCGTGTTTGTGTGTGTGTGTGTGGGGGGGCAGATTTGGAAGAACAGATGCTAAAAAAAAAGTTATGCACCTCACTTGAGATAGAACCTTTCAAAATAAAGTACTTAAAGCATCCTTCATTGACTGGCTATTCATCATAAAGGCACAAGGGGGAAATGGAGAGGGAGGAAAAGAGAGGAGATGGAGTGATAGAGATAAGGAGATTGAGAGTGAGAGAGGAGAGAAGAAACTCAACGACTCAACAACTTACAGTCCTTATGTACAATGTGTTTCTATAATTATACTCAAAACGATTACAATTACTATCATTCTTTTCCTTACGTGCACAAACGCACACATACAAACAGCCCTGCTGCCTCCGGCTCGTCGAACAGAATGCACCGACAATCGCATTTTAATACACAACGCCTTATTAAATCTCTGCCGGTCTTGAATTTAGACACCAGCAAACACACACACACATAAGTGGACACAAAAACTGCACCACATATGGACCACCATGCTCCGCCGCACAACCAGATTGCAGGTTGGACTGTGGCAGTGTATATTTGGAGTTTAATGGCACTTGTATCGTACAAATCTGCGACTGACTCCGTGTGGGCAACGCTGGCGATCGCGCGCAGCATCGAAACGGCGGCGTTGGCCTCAAACGCACTTCATCCAGGTGCGAGCGAAACCAATTGATTAGACTCCCATTATTCTCACGTAATGGTCACTATTACAGGTGTGTACGATGTGGCAGCTTTGGCTCGAGCAAAGCAACACCTTTCCAAAACGTTCAAGCGCAACCCAAAACACGCACTCAGTCCCAAATAACAATGCAGACACACACGAGTACGCCACAAAAATGAGAGCCAGTCTCACAGAAACTGTTTTTTCAGACAAGGGAGATGAGAAAAACAATGATGTTGTTCATGGACCAAGCTAAAGAGTGAGTAATGGGAGGGTTGATTATGCTCTAATTGGACGGCCCAATATCTTTGCGGGTCCGGCTGTTGACACAGCCCGGCTGAGTCACACCTTCCATTGAACACAATGGACACCAATGGATTGATTTCCGGAGCAATTAGTCATATGGCAACAGCAAGAAGGGGAATGTGACAGAAGAGAGTACCAGCTTCCTGCACAAACTAGTATTTACCAATTAGCATCCCTATATACAGTATGTATATGTATATATGAAGTGCAGAGTGTTGCAGGAGCTCTGACGTTTGTAAAACTCCTTCAGAAGGCAAAAATGTTGCGAGACAAACAGATGGTAGCCGCTAGAGCAGGAGTTGCTGACTTGACTGCATTAGGCCAAAATGAAAGTTTATATCTGCAACACGGTATGTGTGTGTGTATGTGAGTGCGTGCATGGATAACAGCTGAACTTTGAGCGTGCATAATGCTGCAGTTGACATATTCCAATTAAGCCACGTTGACATCATCTGGTTGAGATGAATTTAATTCTCCCCTTGATTTTAATCTCTTTTAATGAAACACTCAAAGTCGACATATTCATTTCATCAGGGGAAACAAAGAAGACACAGTGGATATTGAACTGGAAACTGGAAACAAAAAAACAACAACAACCAAGATATAAAGGCGACGCTCATATTTTATGGAAAGGCGGAACACAAATCTTGACAATTCCCTCTAATTGCAGTCATTATCGCTCCCATTCTCTGCGTCGATATTGTGATTTGTATCAGGGGGCATCAGGGCATGCCACCACCATCTCAATTATTTTCTAATGGCTGTTATTATTCATCACCTTGGCAACCGGGCTCGGCCGCCATTGTTTTAAACAAAGTTAATTGTAAGGGTTGTGCTGTGCATCCTGACGAGGTCAGCGAAGCATCGCTGTGTGATTAGTGACCTACAAGACCCAAACAAAGACAGAGGACTGCAACTTAGAGAGGATCTCCAGACTGTCAGGTGACCAACAAAAAAAAAACATTACAGCCCATTGATATGCAGAAATTAGCTTCACTTGTAAAGCGATAAAGTACATGATCAAAAAAAAAAAAACGACGACAAATGAATAGAAAGTTAAATGCTGTTGTGAGTAGGCCCAGACTGGCGTCCGCTGTCACCTGCCGCAAGACGCCGCCAAGAAAACACCTGCTGGTGGATGGGAAGATCTATCTGGGCGAGGAGAACGGAGGCATGGTGAGACGCCGGGGGAGTGAGGGCTCTAACAAGGAAATGATAGCAGGGTGTTAGGAAGTGATGGTTCGGGCATAATAATGCAGCTGGCGGGGGCCGGGCAGAATATAAGAGCGAGATGACGCATATTCTTCTGCTCCGCTCATCACGCAGCTGGGTACAGCACTTTGGCCTGACTGTAGGTTTTATAGGCTGCCATTCACATCAAGGCCATGAGCCGGTGCCGCTGATCACCAGCACGGTACAGTGCAGGACGGGGCATGAGAGGGAGCGGGGGGGGGATCAACCTCTGTGACAGAGGTATTAATCTGGGCCCCATTAAAATCTGGGCCTATAATAAAATACTCCACAAATGTTGAATTATATTAAGAGAGAATGCGGTGAGCAATCGATACCGTGGTGGTGCACTGACAGTTATGATCAACGGATAAATAAAACGGGGGGTGGGTGTGTGGGGGGGTGGCAAAATAACAAACATTTCTCTCTCCAACCAAGTGGGGGCAGTATTTCATAGCTGCGAATTGGTGCCTACCATACCTCCCCCTGTCAGGCCCTGGGAAAGAAAGAAGAAGGGCTTTATTTACTATGCCAATAGAGATCCAGGAAGGGCCATCATTTCAAAATACATAAACAAATAAATAAATAATGGGCGCGCAAATTCATAAGACAAGGCTGTGCGGGGGCCCGTCCTAATGGTCCCACGATGGGGATGACTTATAAGCCGAGGGAGGAGGGGGCATATGGGGACAGAGGGAAGCGATGGAGGGAGGTGGGTAGAGTCAAAGGATGGGGTGGGGGTGGGGGTGGGAGGTTTGGGAGGCAGCCAGGTGGACTGCTGGCTCACCCTTGGTCACGGTAAATTCTAGAAACTGCCTCAGTGGCGCAGGGTTTAGCGGGGCTGAATTACCGCCATGCTGCGTCTCACCCCCCCCCCCCCCCCCCCCCCCCCCCCCCCCCTGCGTCCCCCCCCCCCCCATTCCTCCCCGTCCTCCTCCGTCCCCCGCGTCTCCGGCCGAAGAGAAGAGACAACAGAATAAAGACGAGCCACATAAGAGATGAGCTGTCTCCGCTTGCCCCAAACAGGCCCCCCTGTACCCTTGAAGCAGTACCATCGCCGTCTCCCTATTCATTATCTCTCATTATCTTTGGGTTGGAGGCGGGCCAGGAGCTCGTGTTCCCCTTTGCATGCTGGCCGCGGCGTTTACGAGGGAATCGATCCAAGAGGCTACGATGCACAGCCCCCCGTGTTATTGCTGCTTTAATTAAAACAATAACAGCGGCTCATAGTTCCCACTCGTCTGGGGTCATCTCCTGGCAACTTCTCCATCTCTTCCCATCTGGACGTACACCGCCCCCCCCCAACCCCCCCTCCCCACACCCCCACCCCGCTTTCCACTGACTCTGCAAGGCGAGCCAGTTTCCATGGTATGTATGCAAATTGGGTTTGTGCACGTGTGCGTATATGTGCACGTGCGCGTGTGTGTATGTGTACTGTCTCGCTCCAGGTTGATCGCACTTTTGCAGTGCAGTGACTCCAGGAAACAGCTGACTTTGAGGTTCTTCCCCTCTACACACCCCCCCCCCCCTCCGTTTTCCCCATCCCAGTCACTCCGTCTCTCTCAGGAACCTGAACGCTGCCAATCAAAGCCACCCCCCCGACATAAATAATACATAATCCTTTACAAATCCATAGTCCTCGTCTCCCTCATTACCTTCGTTCTGTCACTTTCTCCTTCCCTTCTTCCCTCCTCCTCATCCATCCCTTGCTTTTCTCTTTTTCATACCCCACCACTCGCCTCTGTGTTTCACATGAGTCCGCGACTCATCATTCTCTGCTCCCACCGCCTGTGTGCAATCTCACTCTCACATCTGCCTCTCTTCTCTTTTTATTTAAACCCACAGTCTCTCCGTCTCTCTCCACCCCTCCGCCTGCCTGAACTCATCCTCAGCGCCCTCTTCTCTCATCAGTCCCCACTTTACTTTTTCTTCTCCTTTGCCTTCTACCTCGTTTGCTTGGCTCTTATCTTTTAGTGCATCGATCATCAAGCATCGTCCTCATCAGCATTGCCCTTAAGACCCCCCTCTCCTCTCCTCCTCTTACAACTCTCTCTCTCTCTCTTTACCGTTATTTGCCCTCTGCTCTGTCCTCTGCCCCCTTTCTTTTTTCTTTCTTCCCTTTTTCCAACAGCCTCCTTCAAAGCCCCCCCCTCCAAAAAGAAGAAGGCTTTCATCCCCCCTGCAATCGCACTCTCATTCTTCCCCTCTCTGTGGCTCGGCGGGACTCTTTCCCCTCCTCTCTGCTGGTTCTGTCTCCACACTCTCCTCTCGCTAAATGCGATTTGTTCTGCGGCTCAAGCCTGCAGCATAATCACGCTGTTTTTATGGTGTGTGCAGGGAGAGAGAGAGGGAGAGAGAGGGAGCACAGGGAAGCACGGAGGGGGAAAAAGATTGTGGGGTTGAAACAGAAAAGACGACAAAACAAATGACTGGACTGAGAAAACCATCTCTTTCATCCTCTCCTCCACTATCACTTCTTTTAATTGCCTGTCATAGTGCTCATCTCACTTTTTCACTTTGCATTCCTCCCATTTTCCCTCTCTCTCCCTCTCCGTCCTTCTTAATCTCTCTCTCTCCGTTTTTGGCAGGAACGTCAGAGACCCTCTCTCTCATCCAGCTCTCTCTCTCTCTCTCTCTCTCTCTCTCTCTGGCAGCAGAAACAGCACTGAACCGTGTCGCTTCACTCGTGACCTCTCATTAGAAACATTTTATCTGATTTTATTTATATATTTCACATCCTGCTTTTCAACACCCTGATTTTGCTCCCCGGTCACGACGTCTCATCCTCCGCATTAGAATCTGTTGTCTGCGTCCTCCCGTCACCTTAACCATTCTTTTCCTGCGCCTCCTCTCCGTGCACTTGCATCACTCATTTTGACCTTCGTCTCTTTATGTCTCTCCAGCCCGTCGGCGTATTTCAATCACCTCGTCCCTCTTGCGTCCCCATCCCCTCTTCTTCCCCGCTGCACTGCATCTCCCCGAGCTCTCGTCTCTCCTCTTCCTTGTCCACCCATCCCATTATTCCTTCTGATCCCTTATTTATTGGCTCTCACCCCTTCACCAGCCGCTATCTTCTCCTCTCTTTTCTTTCTCATCTCTGTCCCGCTGCTTTCAGACGAGCCAAAGCTGGTTAGCTCCATCTACTGTAAAGCACTTTATGGGCCTGGGTCTGTCACAGCCTGAACAACCTTGCAACAATGGCCGCCACACCCCCCCCAACAGCGGCTTAAAGGAAATTTACAAGGCTATTACACAACGGCAATCACACTGGAGATTCACCACAGCCAAAAGCACAGGTCTCAACAGCCCTTCACAATCCAACACATGGCAGCCTACCCTTGGTATGTGTCTGTTACGCAGATTGAATGTGTGTGTGTGTGTGTGTGTGTGTGACATCGTGATGAATGTGCGTGAGGCCACAGAGGAAATAGTATTTAAAAAAGAAAAAAACAAACAAACAAGCGGGTACAATGCGTACAAGCAAGTGTGCGCACATGCGAGGCCCAACACAAAGCTGCCCCACTGGCATGAACTGCATAACCACCCCCCCACCCCCACCCCAATGAAAAATGACAAAACACAATGTCCTACTGTGATCTAATGTGCAAACGGGGTGGGGGTGGAGGGGTGAGGGTGGGGGGGTTTCTGGCGTAGAGGAGAAAGGTAGTGTGCGCAGTGGCACTACACTTGTTTACCAATGAGCAGCAGGGAAATAACAACTCTGTGCATTAAACACATAATAATAATGACAGAAAGTATTAACGGCACCTAGCGACACCGCGAGTGATCCTGCTCCACTGCTTCATGCGCGCGCGCGCACACACACACACACACACACACACACACACACACACACATATAGTATATAGTAATATTGGTCTCTTGCTCTGCACTTCTCCACATTTGCTTTCGCCTCAACAACCTCTACATCTGACTCACTATATCCTCTCTCACTCCGAGGTCCAACTTTTATTAGGTTCTTCAGAGAGCGGAGGAAAAAACGCCTCAGCCGCTCTCATATACATCCATCTTTCCTTCTCAGTTTCCGGTCGGGGATCTTTCCCCATTTAAGTCCATCGGTCTTGCCACCACTTCTCCGTCATTGCCTGGTTTCTCATTCCTTCCACCTCCCGGGTCTACTTCCTGTGTTCATATTCTCTCTCTTCTTAATCTTAATTACCGATTCTAACTCAATTACTGGCATTTTGAGCAATTCATCTGAAGCTCTCTCTCATTTCGTGATTCCATTGTAAGCCATTCCTCCCTTTGTCATGTGCTGGGCACTCCACCGAATCTCTCGCTGTATCAGTGTGCAGCAATTAGTAGCATATTCACAATTGTGTCCTTCCTTTTTTTTTTGTCTTTAGAACAGAAGCATCACATCACAGCATTTCGAGGTGCATCTGCAGCGGCGATAAATTGGAAGAACGTCGCGGTTGCACTTCTACGCGCTGTAATATAAAATGATTTATGAGCCTGTTTCCCTCATTTGATGTGCTATGACACCTAATTTTGGAATCCGTATTGCATATCCACTTTGTAGTGTATATGCGTATGTGTGTATGTTCATGTGTGCATGACTTACTGGTGATGCCGATCAGGATCAGGACCAGGACCAGGATGCGCAGGGCCAGAGAGAGGGGGGCAGGGAGGAGGTCAGGGCTCTGGACAGGCTTCATTGTGTATTGAGAAGCAGTATGTGTGGATGTGTATGTGTGGATGATCAATGGGTCCTCTGTGACCCTTCCCGCACTGCTACCAACAAACTAGTCCACATACACATATGCACTCGGATTTGTTCCCTGCAAACCAAACGTCCCGGCTTCTTCTCAGTGTAATCAGACAACAGTTGTTGTTTGGGGGAAACACACTGTGAGAAAGGTGTCTTATGTGCTACACTGCATCACAACACATGCAAAGTCGCTACTTTAGCCCTCTCGTACACAGAAGACTGGCCAAAGTCTTACCGGAGCAATTTAAACACTACATCTCAGTGCACACAGAAATGAGCACAGAGCAAAAGAAAGTTAAACTCGTGACTATGGCACCGTGTGCTGCTGTAGAAGGAACTTACAACATCCAGTATCTTAAATCCATACAGCGCAGGAGCTTTGCAGCTACAGAGCGGCACAGAAGCTCGGCCCCATCTAAGCAAAACGACAACAAAGCAAACGCTGCAAGGCTAGATATTTTTCCACCAACGTGCCGTGAGCCTCCAAGGAGCAAGGCCAAGACCCTCAAATCAATAGACCGAAAAAACCAATACGGGTTGTGACCAAAGCAGATCTGCAAAACTCTTCTTTGCCAGCAAGCGTATTTGGTAATGACAGAGCAATTACCCAAATGAGCGACAACTTAATAAGCTGATCAGCAACTCTACCCTGCAGAGTTAAACTAGTTCTGAGCCCCGGGTGCCAACCACACAACTATTGGAGGTTAGTTAGGGAAACGGTCTTAGTAAGCAAGTCCAATTAATCTGCTATTAATGTGCTAATGTCTTAAACCTATGTTGCCAGTTGCCATGCCCATGAGGACAAAGACAGAAACCTGGGGTAACAATGTTCCTCCTTCAACAAACTGTATTTTAATGAGTCCAAAAAAAAACAAAACAAGGTTCTCAGCACTTCTCACTCAACAAATCGGTAAGATGAAGTCAATGTTCCTCGGAGCTCTGAACAAACAGGGTGGGAGAGAGACGAAGACACCATCTCGCTGGAGACAGCTAAGGTTAAACAAAATCCATTCAGCTTAATAAAGACAGAGGTGGTTCGAGTGCTTGTTACTGTGCAGAGTAACCAACGTGGAAATAAGGCTGAGCACACTGCGGTATCGCTTTACTTTAAATTCTGATATGACAATTTCTGTCAGCTATTTCGCCCTGGGAGACGAGCACATTATTCTCACAAGGTATCTGCCATTATTCGCTTGAATGCCAGGACTCTTGACTCTCGATACGCTATCATGCATACACTGCAGCGAAAATGGACAGTGATTTTTACATGGCAATTTGAGCCTCCTCAGAATAATCACGGGCTATCAGGCAGTATAATAACGCAGCATCGACCTCCCCAAAGCTTCCTCTGCAACATGCTTCACTAGTCGCTGTCGCCGGCTGGTTGCACACACACACACACACTCTCTGTGATACGCACTGATCCGAGAGCCAGCTATGTTTATGGTCCGGACAGAGTTCTGCTGATTGTCGGGACCTAATGCGTCATCCGTCTCTGGGAGTGTATCGCTGCCGTGTGCGAGCGAATGTGTGTATAAGTGTGTGTTTGAAATGCTGCATGGAAACCTGACAGGCAGCACCACACCTCGCTAAACGCTATCCGGTGGAAGAAAGTGCGGGTGTCATCCTCCGATTACTGCGCACTGCCTGCTTCTCTCACTCTGTGTGCCACTGCAAAAACAATGAGCTCTAGCGGCGATGGCCCTGACACTTCTGGCAAAGCCGAAAGCGGATCATGCCCAATCTTCCCTATGGCTCTGACTTCACCCGTCAACTGGCTGATGCTGAGAAAACGACTCTGTGTTGGTGTGCACCAGCAGCTCGGGTCTGCCAGGGCTGGGGCCCGGCAGCAGACGAACACAAAACAAAGTTATTTTTACTCTTTCGAACTGATCTCCTCAAATCACGTTTCGTTTATGCGTTCTGGCCTTTTTCTCGTTTCCTGGTTTCGGTCGTCCCGAGCGGCGAGATAATTCCCACAAATTCCTCCTCCTTTGCTTCAATTCTTTCGTCTTGATCTATCAAAAGTGTGATAATCCCAATGCGGTATCTCTGTTGATTACATCCATCTGTCCGTCTGTTTTCTGTGCTCCATTTATATAACCCTGGCCTCCCTCCCCTTGCTTAGAATGTGTGTGTGGGATCAACGTCTGCATATTTTGCATACTATTTTGTGAAGGTTAGAGATGTGTGCGCGCGTGTGTGTGTGTGGATGGAAGCAGTGACAATGGTTGTCTTTCAGGTCAACAAACAGTGGCAGTGTGTGTGTCTGAATGTCCAGTGCTGACCGAAGCAGGGTGTACATTTGGCTGTCTGTTTGGCCCTTTCACTATCAACCCCCCATTAATTTGTCCATGCAGGCGCACACAGAGGCTTCATAGTGTCGCTTCATGTTAAATGGCCATTTTTATGGCTGCAGGGATGCGCGCGGGTGTCGGCTGACAAGAACTGTGTACATGTTTGTGCGAGGCGTTTGTAATTCGAAGCGGATGTAGACAAGCCAGAAATAAATATGACTGTGACTTATGCTGATGTGAACCTGACTCAGGAAAAGGTCTCGGCTCAATATTTCCATACCGGTGACACAGTAATCATTGCTAACGGCTAGTTTGTCCTGTCAGTATATTCTGCATCAACACATGCATAATGCAACTACTTTGTTCATGCTTATTGCTCCATTTAGTATCACGACTGTTACTGGCAATAAAACTGGCAAAACAAAGCCAGTGGCGGGAGCTAACAACACAAGACCATGTCTGTGATTTTCATTGTCCTGTAAAACGTGAACGGCAACGCAGTTGCGCCGTTACAGCAGCACCTCTACTTGTTCTTAATTAACTGACCATAAAGCATCGGCTCTCATCCACCACAAGCCGCATTTGCAAAGATCTCTGAACGCGTTCCGTTCGAGTCAAATAAAGTCACGTTTATTTATGAAGTGCTTTTAACAAAATAGGGTCGTCACAAAGTGCTTTGTGGAAAAACAGACACAATTACAGACAAAAAGAACTCATTGCAAATCATTACACGACGTTATTTGTGAGGCTGCACCAAGTCCCAATGTGGGCAACCCCCGACGGGTGTGTTTGTTTTTGTCGCAGTGTCTGCGGAAGGAAGAGTGGTAATGGTAAATTGTGCCCCCCCACCACCCTCTTATTTTCCTCTCCCTCTCCCTCTCTCATCCAAATCAAATTTTTAATGGGCTTCATTGGTGCCACCGTGGAATAAGTGTTGCCAAAGCACTTAAGGGGCTTAAGTCAGCTGCGTGCTGAAAATATTAAGCACTCAAACGGCCTTACAAGGATCCCTGCCTGTTTAAGTATGCCGAGGAGGTCGTGCCAGCGTTTAATACCAATGGTATTAAAGTGCTCTGACAAGGGAGAGAACAAAATAAAAAAATATATATATATACACACACACACAATATGTACCACAACCGTCTGTCTTGGATGGAGAGATCGAAGTTGGCATGAAGGAAGGACAGGGGTGAGAAAGACTTGCAAAATTTAGTTTGCTGAAGAACGGTGTGCATGGAGAGGAAGAAAAAGGGAAAGCGAAAAGAAGTAGCAGGATGCTCAGAGAGATGGAGAGGAGCTGAGGAGAGGTGTGGAAAGGAGATGGAAAAAAAAAACCAATGAGGAAAACAAACAGCGTCGAGGAGGAGCGATGCAAGGGAATCGGGCCAAAGTGTGGGAGGTAAGGGTTGATGGGATAGCTGTGCACCAGCATCAAAAGGCTAATGCAGAGATTCTATCAGCAGGCTTATCCAAGATTAAATTTCTCTTTGTCCTTTAGGCGCTTCTGGGGTAAGAGGAAGTGTCGAATTTATTTCATATGTTTCCCTTGGGATTTTGGAGGAAGAGTGGGTGGGGCGCATGTATGCATGTGTGTGTGTGTGGGTGGGCTCGGGAGGGAGCTACGTGCACGTGTGTCCGTGTCGATGCGAAGGTTTGGATTTATTAGCTGGTGAAGTGTGAAAGAGGGCATGTGTTCCTGTAAGGTAAAAATAAATCAAATGAACATCTCCCTGAGGGGGTTTCAGCATTAGTTAATATCCAAGTGCTGGTGTACATGTGAACTCACACATACAGATATTCCCCAACACAGACTGTTTATATTCTGAATGCAGTGTGCTGTTGTGTCTTTGCGTATAAGATTTATTTGGTCTAGCTGTCGCAAAACCACAGATTGCTCGAAAGTTTCATCGTTCAAGAGAACGTATTATATGAGTGATCCTCTGGGACTCTCTCCAAATATTTGGAACCACATTTTAAGATGCAAAACCAATGATCCCTTATATAAAATGTTCACAAAGAGGACACCGGAAACACTAAAGCATGAACTGTAGTGGTGGGGGGAAAAAAACGATTCAGGTACATATCGCGATTTTTTTATGGGGTGATTTTAAAAATCGATTTTTCACGTCATATCCGTGTCCAGAAAAACTTTGGCCGTGCCGTAAAGGTGAGAGGTAAGCGGAGAGCGGGACGAAAGCTGACAATGTTGGATGCAGACAACTCCAAACCACCGGACTTAACACCTGCACCCGTACATTTTAAATCCAAAGTATGGATACACTTTGGATTTAATACAATTCCCGGAAAGATGGAGCTAGATATGACCAAAGCTGTATGCAAACTTTGTCACGGACAGACATCGTACTGCGGTAATATGACTAACATGAGTGCTCATCTTGTGCGCCACCACCCAGAAATGAAAACGGACCAAGCCGAACGACCGACAGCAGCAAGCCAGCGGACACTGGATGGATCAACAACAAACTCCCAAGCACCTCAGATGAAGCTAAACGAATAGCAACGTCAATTGCACATTTTCTGTGCAAAGACCTCCGCCCATTAGGCGTCGTCGAAAATACAGGATTATCTGCAGTCCAAGGTTTTGTAAAACTGTTTAATTTCAAGCATTTTAATTTCATCTCTAGAAGTGCATGATTCAACTTGTTTGTTTTTTTAAGGAGGAAAAGAAAATTGCAATTACTGATGATATCGAATCGCAGTACTTGCAGAATCACGATTATTGAAAATCGTGATACATTCGAATAGTGACCAAAGCATATTGTCCCACCCCTAATGAACTGTTTTTCCTTTAAATGAAAACAACACTTTGGACCCAGGTCTAAGTACAATTCACATCAGGGCTCTTGCTTCTCTCATTTCTCGGATTTCTTGTTTGTCTTGCTGCCTTGGTGTTAATAGGCAGCCCAGAGCCATGCAATAGCTCATCCGACTGGGTTTGCTCTGAACTCGCTAATTAGAAAAGTCGCTGGTCCTCGATCTATGGACACTATCAGTGACTGCGGTGTCTGGAGGCACGGCACAGGCCACTTCCTGCTCACCTCACTCTCCTGGGCAAAAGGATCAATGCTGCCCAATCATCTGGGTGCATTTCAAGAGACACCCGTGTCTTCACACAATCTAGGATTACACAGTTTTGATTTTCTGTTTTTTTCCCCCCACCGTTCTGTTGATGAAGGAGCTTGGAAAATAAATAAAAGTCAATATGGTGCACATCACGACGGGCTGAAAAGAACACAAAGCTGATTTATTATTTGAATCACTCGCTGTTTGAAATTACACGGTTGCTGGGGTTTTTTTTTCATGTTCTCCTACTTACCTTCCTTTGTGTATCTGAAGTACAAAAAGATCAAACTATGCTTCTATCGAACAACGCACTCGGCAGAAAGACACAAAAGGCACTACTATAGACATGCTATTATTAGTGTTGTACCATTATGCATTTACCATCCATCAACTATACATTAAAGAGGACAATTTCAGCTTATTCTTTTGGAGCTTGGCAAAACAACAGAGCATCCACTTAAGAAGAAAACACTTTCAAGTGACGGACTGGAAGAACTGAAGCTGGAAAAAGCTACTGATGACTGGGGCTGGTGCAACTACTGAAGCCACCCGGACCTCACTACTTCACTATTCATTCTCTGCTCTGAATTTAGTTAATTTACTTAACTGGACAGAGCTATTAAACAAAGACAGGATTCAGAACCTTTCTATCATCCTAAATACTACAACACATGTTCCTGTCTTGTACTGTTATCATGTTAGAATATAAAAGACTGATATCAATGCAACATCTACCTTTAAGCTGTTTACCAGATATATCTGCACTACTTTCGCTATAATTGTATTGCTACTGTTTACTCATAGAAACCCACCCCATAAAGTTTGATTAAAATTTAATGGTGAACTTGAGGGAAGTCCAAGCATTTGGTCAAGATTCGGGAATAAAGATTTGCAGGTTCAACGCTGAAAAAGTCAACAGCGCCTTGAAACATGAGCTACACCAACTCAAAAACGGACTCTTAACCATGTTTCACTATTACGAACCCACTAAGACAACAACTTAACTGGGCACAAAATGGCTACAGCAAAAAAGAAAGTGAATACAGCAATTGTACAAGTGATGCATGAATAGGGCTTCAGAGGAGGCAACCGTTTTTCTTGTGTGACTAACATCTGTAACAGCAGCAGCTGAAAAGGATGCAAGGCAGCTACACGTTTCCATATTTTCTCTGATACAAAGGAACACAGGATACAAGGTGGTATATTAGTCATAGTCAACATTTACCCTATTAGGGCCCATTTGTAAAAACAAAAAAGTTAAATATTGATTTATTTGGACTAAATTCTCACTTAATTATAATTATACTAAAATATGAGGGAAAAACACCTCGTATTCCCATTTAATAAGATACTTCTCTTTGTTTTATGAGCCAAAACAACTTGCTCAAACAAAGTGTGGTAGCGCCACGCAAAGACAACTCCACCCTCATATGCAGTGTGGTGCGAGTTTTTTCTTTTGTTTTTTTTAAATGAGCTGTTTCAATAAATCCTCCTATCTCTTCATCCCTCCCCAGCCCCCTCTCCTCACCACTGCCCACTTCCCAAACTACACAAATTACTGTCCACCACTGAAGAATGACATGGGATTGCTTTACAAAAAGCCAAAGGAACAACATTGGATGTTTTACTACTTAAACAATGTGCAGTGTAATTCACTGAAAGTAAAAAAAAGAGCTGTGAGAAAGGTATACGGCAGCTGTAATAGGCATTTTATTGAGCCTGCGTGAAACAAATCATCCAGCGCAAAATCATAAAATGGAAAAAAAAAGACCTGACAAAAAAGGTCCGGCCTCAATCACTGCAAACCAGGAACTAATCTCATCCGACGTCTTTTTTTGACCCGACTCAAAGGCGACAGAACCGCTGGCCCTTTTTCATGTGTACACAATCATCTTAGAAAACATACCGTTCAAGTACAATAAGGTATTAGTGGCATATATCATGGAAAGCCATACAAGGCCCCTCAACTGGGATGCAACAGAACACGAAGCTCAGTCAACCTGTATTCAGTAAAATAAATGCAAACGTTACCTGTCGAGTTGAGAACGTACCACTGGGGCTTCCCTAACAAGTGTTTCTGTGTGTGCTGCGAGCCGCATGCTCTGAAGCTACCTGCTGGGAGTAACACTCATTATCCATGTGGCATCATACCTCCCAGCGACAGACTGCATCTCTCTGCTTACTCTTCCTGCTGCAGTGCATGTGTCAGTTTTCACTTTTGCTACCGAACTCTTTGTTTGCCGATCTGTGTACGTCTGACAGACAGGAAGTCAACGTTCACGGCTATATGTACTCCCTGGCTATGAATCTACCAGGTGTACAAATGTTATCGATGTGCACATCAACCATCGAGGCCAAATCCTGCGATGTTTAATTTTTGTGCACTCTGGAGGAGGATAGTTTGTACACCTCGACGGTTATGTGCTGCTTGAAGCGGGGTCTGAACTTAGGCAGCTGTGCACGGCTGTGGAATAATGCAGGCAATTAAAATTGAGTAGCAATACGCCACCTTGCCAGGGGGGGTGCACCGCCAACCGCCTTTCCCCCATTCCGCCAATTCACAAACGCCTAACAAAGGGATAATTTCTCCCTTGCATGATATAATCTTTCCTCTCACCCATTGCTTCAATGGACCCCTTTATGGCTTTTTATCACATCTCTCTTTCCATCCATCCTTTCATCTCTTTTTGTCCCTTTTACTGTCTGCTGCTTTCTCGAACCCCTGCCTGTCTCTCTCTCTCTCTCCACTCTCTGCCTCCTATTTCTTTTTCCCCCCACACTTTTTCTTGCTTTACTCTTCCCTCACCCTGACCTTACAGAGGGTCTCTGCACTGATGTCACTCTTGTTACCCTTTCTCTCTCTCTCTCTCTCTCTCTCTCTCTCCCTCTCTGGAGGAAAATCACACACTCATCAGTTTGCCGGCTCTGTTCCCGACGAGCAGGCTCGCAAGGAGAATATTAACGAAGCTCCTCAGCCAATTAACACCTAAAGCACATAACAACCTTTTATGCCAGCAGACACACTCTTATGGTTGTGCGCGCACACTCTCTCGCACGCACACACACACGTATACGTTCTGCACAAACACGTATACAAATATACACATTGGAAGCCAAACACAATTCAGCCTTCGCACCGATACTCGTACTAGCAGAGACACACATAAACGGAAATACACAAACAGGCCTTGAAGCAAAGATACGCAATCACGCGCACATACACGCACACACACACACATACACAGTCACTGATATATTGCGTTGTGGTGTGGGTGCTGAAAGGAGGGGCCTTTATAGAAGCAATGGGAAGTAATATAGAGAGAAGGGGGATGTAAACAAGGTGATGAGCAGCAGTGAGGCAGAAAAGGAGAAGGAGTGAGAGGAGAGAGGGAGAGAAGGAAGGATTGTGAGAGCAAGGTGAAAGATTTATGAAGTGTGAAAAAAGGCATCGAGAAAAAGGGGAAAAGCACTGATAGAAGGTTAATGTGGCTTGCCTGCTCCTGACATGGTTCATGCTAATTTAAAGGGTTTAATAGCAGGTAGGTGCACACACACACACACACACACACAGACACACACTTACACACACGCACACAAGCACAAGTCGCGCACACGTGCACCCGCTCACATTTTGACTTTTCAATCAGGCAGCGTGTTTAAACTGATCCGCCTCAACAGAAACCAGAACCCGGCTGTCCTTGGTGGAGAAACAGAGGAGGAGAACCAACCATCTTTGCCTGTACTGCGGTGGGGCCGACCACGCACTCAATTCCTGCTTGCTCTCGTGCTCTAGCTTTTCTGACTACGTGTTTTTTCTCCCTGCAGTTCTTCTCCTCGAGCTGCACCCGGACTCGCTGCCTCCAAGCCTGCCACGGCGTTTTGTTGTTTGTTCCCCTTTCGGAACCTTCCTGATTTTTGTGAATTTTTGTGGTCCTTGCTGTAAATAAAACAGCTTATCTCTCTCACCCAACTCGCCTGGTCACTGATCCCTACCTGCTCTGCACCTCAGCCGTAACAGATAGAAGGTTAATGTGGCTTGCCTGCTCCTGACATGGTTCATGCTAATTTAAAGGGTTTAATAGCAGGTAGGTGCACAGACACACACAGACACACACTTACACACACGCACACAAGCACAAGTCGCGCACACGTGCACCCGCTCACATTTTGACTTTTCAATCAGGCAGCGTGTTTAAACTGATCCGCCTCAACAGAAACTTCTGCCAAAACAAGTGACATGAAAAGGCACCAGCTGATTTAATAGTATGTTCGGTCAACATACGCCCAAAAAGCAATTATTAAGGCTCTCGGAGAGGGAGTGTGTGGGATATTTTAATTTCACAGTGCTTTGCTTCCAGTTTTGTTTACAAGGAACATATGTGCAAAGTCGTGAATTATAACTGCGTCTGTTGGACGGCAGGGATGTGAACTACATGGCCAGATTTACAAGGGTCTTCTTACTGTGGTGAATTTGGGTCAAGCGTCATTACGTTAAACTCAATTCATCCATTTACTAATTAATTAAATGATATTGATTGATTAACACAGCGTAGGCGTATTGTTGATACTGTCCCACAACAGAATTACCAACAACTGGTTGAATGATGCGTTGAACGCATGATATGTCAGTAAATGTATGAAGATGGATCGAAACTCGTAAGTTGTCACAAACATTTTCAAATGCATGTATGTTACTGTACAGTACACACACACACACACACACACATACACACACATACAGGTGTACATAACCCATCTCAGAATCAGACAGCCATGTATAAGCTAATTAATCACACTCTCCCTCCTCCTCTGACGTACACTCTTCAGAAAGTTCATTAAACTATAACTAAGCTAAGAGAGGGAAGAAAAAACAGTAGCCCTACGAGGGTGGGGGGGGTGAAAGACATGAAGTGGTGGGTTGAGAACGGATGAGAGTGAAAGAAAAGGAAAAGGGAAAAGAAGAAAGTGGGAGAGTGATAGCGAAGCAGTGGAGCAAATCAAAGTAATATTAAGTGCATTTACATATTTAGATGAGCGCTCCTAGTCAGCCTGTCTAATTATTTCATCTCCATTTTTTCATTTGCATGCCGTTCAATCCAGAAGCAGCAGGCCGTGAGGAAACTTTCTCTCCCCCTTCCTCCTCCGTCTTACTTTATCGCATTCTCACTCGCCCGCCGACTCTCCGCCGCGCCGGCAGACGCAGGCCTTCGTTATTCCGGTCATTACCATACGCTTTCGGTCCGTTCACACTTGTTCTCCCAATCTCCCTCACACCACGTGCTCCTGCTCCCTGGCCATGTTTTATGCATACACGGATACTGCCCAAATGTCTGGACGTGTGTGTGTGTGTGTGTGTGTGTATGTGGCTACTTTTGCTTCTATTTTGGTGAGGACCAATTTGAGTCAGAAAAACGTTACAGAGTGGGGACATTTTGGGGACATTTTGGGGACATGGGGACACCTTGCCCAGGCCTCACATCTTCAAAGTGTTGTTTGAAGGCTCGGATTTGGTTTTGAGTTTCGGTTTGAAATATGTTTAGGTTGGGGCGAGCACTTAGTTGTGATGATTTCAAGTTTAGAGTAAAAGGGCTTAGCTTTAAAGGGATGGATGGGGACGGCGTTCAGCGAGTATGCTCGCAGAGATAAAAGTGCAACGTGTGTGTGTGTGTGTGTGTGTGTGTGTGTGTGTGTGTGTGTGGGGGGGGTTACAGATTAAAAGAGTCAGCGTGGAAAAAGGCAGATGTCCTTCTTAATGACAATCTGTCAGCGCTCTCCTCTAACTTCTCCTCCTCTTTCATCACTCTGTCTCCACTTGTTTTCAACCTTGTTTTCCTCAATGGGACACTCACTTCCTGTTCCTACAAGGTGACTCTGACAGCAGGCTTCCTGATTTTACTTCAATGAGTCTTTTTGGACAGAAATTAAAGAAAAAAATAAGTTACACTGTTTTTATAGATTAAATGTTACTTATTTTCATTCCTATACACAGGTCTTTGATTTGCTTTTGTATGAGACTGACTGCAAAAATAACATTGTGCATTGTGTCTTCCTGTCTCACCCATTAATGACCACATCCGCCCGGCGATGATCAATGCAGACAATCGACTATCGCAAAACTTGTGACAAGATGACTCCAGCGACAGCGTCGTTTAAGAGGCAGTGGTCAATAAACAGATCACAGACAGATAAGGCGAGTATGAGTAATTGGATTAGAACGAGCCAGTCACTTTTCTTCAGGGTAAAACTTCTGTCGCTCGGCTTCGATTTCATTCCATTCATTTCTTTGTTGTTCTTTTTTTTTTTGTTGGCTTTTCTCGCTTTTCTATGGAGACATCAAAAGCAGCGTATTTATTTTTATGTCTATATTTGATATTAGCATCCCACCCTCGCTAACGGTCCACACACTGCCCACATACACCAGCAGTGCACTAAACAGCTAGTCGGCATGTTCAAGGTGCCGATCACTGCCTCCGCACACTGACCCCCACAGAGTACTGTTTTATATTCATGTGCCCTGTCCTCCTCCTCTCCCCTTCACTCCTGTTCACATCCTCAAGCTGCAACTACCCTCAGGCCCTTTTCATTCATTTGTAATGTGCCATCACTGGTTCGATCTGTGTAATAAGCGTTATTGCTCTCAGACTGGACTAATGACCATATGTCTGCACACGCACACACACACGCACACACACACACACACAAATCATCCACCACTGCGTAGGAAGAGTTTAGCTGACGCGTCCACACTGTATTAATCATGCTTCTAATACGCAGAGAAATAATCCAGTCTATACACACTTACACAAACACTGGCGGACCTAGACCAAATGACTAATTATTATGAGTTCTGCATTAACAAAAAAGTCAAATCAACATCACTGTGTCTTTTATTGTGTGTATCACACACATGTCGGTTGACAACCAGGGCCACGACAGGCAAAGTCTAGTTCCGTCTGGATCCCCTTTTTTGCTTTAAGTGAATGTGTCAATTTATCTGAGGGAGAATTGTTTTTTTTGTTTTTTACGCCTTATTTATCTTCTGCTGGCTGCTTTGCCTCTAACAAGCATATAGTTGTTCAAAGTGCGTTAACAAGCAGATCGCACACTGTGCTTCTGACGTAAACATGTACGCTCATGCGGGCACCTTGCACCTTCGCCGGTTTGCGCCTGGACGACTCCAGGCGGAGGAATCCATCAACACGAGCTGGAGTAGTTGGCAGCAATTAGCCAGCCAATGTGTTACCCACCCCCAGATTTTACACTTTACACTCAGCTTGATCAACAATAGGGACAAGCAACAAACTAAAGGGATCTTTGGAGGAATTCGAGACCAAAACATGACTAACACTTGTAAGACTGCTGCTATCAGGCACCGGTCTATCTATGAGCCTCCAGTGCACCTGTTGATAATTCTAATGAAAAGAATAACACCCCCAGCAGGGCACCTAATTAAACTGCAGCAGTCGCAAACAGGCCCTAATAAGGCTCTGTGTGGGGCCTGGCCTGCACACATATATAGATGCTCAGGTGTGAGTGTAAGTGAAAGCATGTTTTTGTGTAGGTATTCCATATTTGTTCATCTGCACACACACACACACACACACGCACACACACACACACACAGACACACACACACAGATATTTATGATTGCTGCGGCTCTGACAGTGACTCTCCTTTCATTTCCTCCAGTCTTAAATGAGAGCTTCAGCCCGCGGTTTGGTAATAATAGTTATTACATGGCTCTGCCTGCAGGAGGCTATCACGCTGACACACACACACACTTACACAGCACGTAATTGATACACGTGCAATTGCACAGTACACTTATGAGGTTATTCTGGAAGGAAACCGCACAATAAACCGGCAAATGCACTTGTGCATGCAGACACACAAAAAGATGCACACACACACACACACACGTATATAGACACACACACACTTTAGGACATAGTTGAACACAATTATCCACTGCAGCTCGTCCTTTCCCCACACCCAGGCCCTCATGCTAACATCCATCGCCTAGCAACCACCTATCAGAAGCCATGTTCACCTCCGGACCCGAGTCGCCTGCCCCTAACAGGCAGCCAATCAGGTGAGCTGCTCCCCTGGGACAAACCACTGTGATCATGAAGAGAGGTGGGGGAGTGTAAATCAATAATGCCCTCTCTCTCTCTCTTGCTCGCCCTCTCTCTCCCTCTCTTTTTGTTATAGCTCTCTGTTTTTATGTTCCTTTGACACAGTTATTGATGTCGACGCACTCAGACCTCATTCTCTTCAGCTCTACTCCTCTTTCTCACCTCTGCCTCTGTGTGGGAGGCGTCTGCATCAGACACATTACACGAACTGTGGACTTTGTATCAGCCATCCCATAGACAGGTCTGATTTTTTTTTTAAAAAAAAGATGAAGCACTACTTATTATTATGTTTTTTTTTTCATATTTAGCAACAAATTTTTCTCCCTTTTCTCCATTGTTTGTCATATTTTATCTTGTGAATTGAAATTATAATTCACCATAACAAAGACGCCTCAAATAACACAACATAGCTGTGAGGATATTTTAGATTGTGACAGTGTTTGTAATGCAGTGTGGTGTTTTTTTAGAGGGTTTGTGTCCCACCAGAGAATTCAGATCCGTCTCCTACCTGTCAGGTGATTGACAGGAAGCGACGCACAATGTAAGTGCGGCGACGCCAAGGTATGTTATTAAAACTTTGAAAACTCCTTCTGTGTACCGTCTTTCTTTGTAAATACAAGGGGTCCTCGAGATTCGTTCCTGAGAATGTGTCGTAAGCGAATTTCAACGTAAATCGGACCATACATTCATTGTGCCATTGTGCATACATTGTGCCACCAGATATCGCTATAACACCACGCTAAAATAAGAGTTTATTATGGTGAATTGCCTTTTGTCCCTCTTGTCCCTCTTGACACACCGTAGGGGTTGACATTGCGAGTGTAATGAGCATTTCCTTTAGATTTCTGATATCAACCGTGTAGACCCTGTGTTGTGAATAAACCTACGGTATCGCCACGATCCCGAACGCATCTGTGTCCGTGTGCATCTCCTTCCCGGCTGCCGCTGCAGCCCCCCCCCCGCCGGGCGGCCATTTCACATACCGTAAGTACCGTAAACACAGCTGTAGAGGTGCAGAGCCTGCCGGCACCTCCACTGCCGGCAGGCTCTGCAACGCTGAGAGACAGAGGACCCCCTGCATCTCATGTTTCAATGTGGGCACACGCGGCTTATAGCCAGGCGCGGCGTATGTATGTACAAAATGGGTTTTCCTTTAAAAATGTACTGGGTGCGGCTTTAAATCAGGTGCGCTTTATAGTCCGGCAATTACGGTACTTATTATTATGTTTTTTTTTCATATTTAGCAACAAATTTTTCTCCCTTTTCTCCATTGTTTGTCATATTTTATCTTGTGAATTGAAATTATAATTCACCATAACAAAGACGCCTCAAATAACACAACATAGCTGTGAGGATATTTTAGATTGTGACAGTGTTTGTAATGCAGTGTGGTGTTTTTTAGAGGGTTTGTGTCCCACCAGAGAATTCAGATCCGTCTCCTACCTGTCAGGTGATTGACAGGAAGCGACGCACAATGTAAGTGCGGCGACGCGAACGCACTCAACCTGGAGACTCTCTGGCACAATGAGATAATGATAAAACAGAAACTCTAACAAGACCAAATCAAGGCTTTGTTTTTTTTTTTTTGTTCCCACGGTGATGGATTTTCTGTCTTAGGCAATTTTCAAGTCATTCATGCTGAATTTAAATGGTCGGGAAAATGGTTTCTTCTGATGGTGGGGAAAAAAAACAACTTTTTTTTTTTGCCTCCGTCTCTATTAAAGCCCCACTGGGAAAAATATTAAGAAGATAGACAAAAAAAAACAACAAAGCAAACGACAAACATTAAGCAGTGACAATAAAACTAAGATGATGACAGTGCTGCTTCAGTATCTAACGTATTTGATCCAATGAAACTTGAATGACAATAGCAACAAACCCACACACAACACACCGGGTCTGGCAATTAAAGACGCTGGGTTATTATTATTTTTTAAAAATAACATTACAGGGGATTTGTAAGATCAATCTGTGAGGGTTAGCGGGGACTGAATCTTAGAACCAGCAGATAAATTTGGGTTGACCACTGGTCCTGATCCGGCCTTTGATCCAATTTTCCGGGTGGGCACCGCCGCCGTAAATCAGCCTGATAATCCTCTGGCACTCGTTCCTGCCTCCCTCTCTCAATCCACACTGAACTTATTTTCTCCTCCCGCTCTCGTGATGTGCAATAAAGAGTCATCCTGGGTGTCCAGGGTTTTGAATATGAAAGTCCTATTAATATTGCATTCCTGCATAGACAGTGGCCGGAGACCGGCAGCTGCAGCACCTGCACAGATGAGACGAGATGAATTCCTGATGAATCATTCATCATTGAATCAATTCAATTTCAGTAAAAAGTCTGAAACGAGAATTAAAAATCTCGGGTTGTATTCAAGTACGAGATCTGCACCGCCAACGCACAATAACCACTATGCTTCGTAGCCATGTAATATATTTTCCTGCAGTGTTGTGTTGTGTCGTCAGTTATTCCGGACAATTCCAGTAAGTATGACACATGTTTTATTCCAAGATACTGTGACAAAGTGCTGGGGATTTAGCACAGCTCGGATTTACAACAGTGACTTGACTGTACTCCACAGCAGATGGAGCATTTAGAACTCATCAAAAAAAAAATAAAAAAAAATCACAATTTATCGGCTTCAGGAAAACTAGTAAATCTGCGTTTAGGAAGACAGACACTATTATGAAAAGTAAAGTGTCAGAGTGGGTGAGTGACATCTGGAGCTTGACGTTCCCGTCAGACAAACATATAAACATCTGTCCGACAGCATTTTACTATTTACATCATTCCTGACACCAGGAAACATAGAAAATCCTCCAACCCTGCCCCCTTCTGTGACTCCACCCGTCTGCCCCTGTGCCTCAGCTGCGATCCCTCCATCATTTCTATCTCTCCCTGGAGTGCTGTCCGTTTTCACCTGCCCCTCCTCACTGTCCAACCCCCCCCCCCCCCACCTCCATCACGCCACTTCTCCCCTCCCTGATGCCACGCTCCTTATCCTCCTGCCGCTCCCTCCTTCACAGCCTGTCCTTCTTCATGTCACCGCGCGTCGTGCCGTCTCTTATCTGTTTGCCACATTCTGCTTCTTGCCGGTTATTCATAATCCGTTAACACTATCTCTCTCTCTCTCTCTCTCTCTCTCCCTGTCGTCTCTTTGTGTCCTGCGTTTCATCTCCTCTACATGATGCAATTATCTGGCTTTCATCGCTGTCTCTGTCTCCGGCTCCGTCTTGTGTGTCCCGATGCTTCATTGTGCGTTTGCCTTTGCATGTTACTCCACACTGATTGTTAAGATCATTATTTCCCTTTTTCTTTATTTTCTTTTTTTCACATACATTTTTTTAAAGTGAGGTCAAACTTAGACTTTTCTTGTGCTGGACTATAAAAAACAATATTTTTTATTTTCATGTTATTTCAGTGTAGATTATGTCCAGGAGCTCTTGGACTTCAGATCTCCAGCAAAATTATAATCTTTTCTATTTTCTCCTTATTTTCACCTCTGTCTCCACACAGAGGCAGATTCTGAAATGTCTTTCCCCCAGGAGCATCTTTGTTTTGCTGTTAACTGCAGTGAACTGTTTCCTCTGGCAGCAGGAAACTTTTCTTCTGTGTGTGGGAGCACAAAAGTAAAAGAGGAAAATCAGTTTGAATGTATCTACTCTCTTCTTCTTCATAAAACCGCCTGTTTTTTGGATAAATTATTACTTAAACTGAGCCTCATACATTTGTGTGTGAGCATGTGTGTGTGTGTGTGTGTGTGCGTGTGTGCGTGTGTGTGTGTGTGTGTAGCCAGAATCTCTCTGATTGGTATGGTCCTTGTGTCCAGCAGTCACTGCAGTGAACACTGGAGCAGAGTTCAAAGAGAGGACAAGAGAGGAGAGGAGCTAATAGACTGTAGACAGACAGACAGACAGACACACACACACACACACACACGCACACACAGACAATAAAAATGACAAAATGACGTGATGGCGCCTCTACAATATTGGCATATGAGGACATGAACAGAATGGACACACACACACACACACACACACACACACACACAAATTGTAGTCACAAACTGTTGAAATGTGAAGCAGACTGACGGATGGTACAACACAACATATGTAACCTCTGGGTCGTACACTCAGGAACATGATACCACAGACAAATGCAAATCAAAGTATCTAAAATGCTTGCATGGAGTCACACCCCCATACACACATGCACACACATATGCACACACACACACAATGACGCAAACGTGCACCCAGGAGAGCACTTTGATAATGCCAAAGCCCTTAGGCTGAAACTGTCCCTGTAGGATCAACCCCCTGCTGCTCTGAGTCAGCATCTTAAACTGTGTGTGTGTATGTGTGTGTGTATGTGTGTGTGCATGCGCGCAAACATGTGTGCTCCTTTCAGGTCGATGATGGTGATGAACGCTGCCTGCGGCGACGGGACAAGCCTCACCATGACAGCAAACACACCCAAGAGAACCGCACACATCCCGCCGGTCATGGAGCACAGTGATGGAGGGATGGATGAATAGGAGAGGAAAGAGAGATAGAGAACGCTAATGGGAGACGGAGGCCGACAAGAGAGACATAGGAACGGAGGGAGTGCTGCGCCAAGATGGAGAGACTGAGAGCAGAGGCAATTTGTGATGACAGAATGAGAGAGGGGAAAACAAAGAGGTAGAGAAGAGAGGGAGCAGGAGAGATATAAAACATGATAGATGGGAACGCAGAAACATGAGAAGATGAAAGGGGTTAGAGGGAAAGAGAGGGAGAGAGAGATGGAGGGAAGCTTCATCAGAGAGGGGGAAAGATGTAGAAGGAATATTTATGGATGACCTGAGGGGAGTGGGAAAACAGAGGGAGTCAGTGGAATTATATGAGGAGGAGGGCAAAGAGAAGAAGATCATGAGCGGCGAGAGAAGCTGAAGAGTCGGCTTTTGAAAGCTACTTGGTCTTGAGTCCCCCCCCCCATTAATCCAACCCACATTTAGCTCTCTCTCTCTCTCTCTCTCTCTCTCTCTCTCTCTCTCTGAAGTGCTTTGGTAACAATGGCTTCATCAAGCAGCGAGCGCCATTTGAATTTAACTCCAGGAAGAGAGACGGGGGGATGGAATGAGGTCGGGGTAGTGGAGATCCAGTTCAGGGAAGTAGACTCAGTGTATCTTTATTGTGTTGGGGGGGTGGGGGGTCATTGTGGATAGATGCACACGGGGAGGGTGGGTTATTGTTTATTGGCCCGGGACAGACAGACGGGGGGGATACGGGCGCTTTTGTTTGTGAGAGTTTGCAAGTATGTCGGAGAGAGACGTGAGGATGTGTGCGCCCACTGACACACTGACACCAGAGTGAAGAGGATTCAGAGTGGCCGCAAAGAGACTGGAGTAAAGTGACCTTTCTCTATGCTAATCTCTACTACAGAATGGACACACACACACACACACACACACACACACACACACACACACACACACACACACACAGACACAGACACACAAATTGTAGTCACAAACTGTTGAAATGTGAAGCAGACTGACGGATGGTACAACACAACATATGTAACCTCTGGGTCGTACGCTCAGGAACATGATACCACAGACAAATGCAAATCAAAGTATCTAAAATGCTTGCATGGAGTCACACCCCCATACACACACACACACACATATGCACACACATATGCACACACACACACACACAATGACGCAAACGTGCACCCAGGAGAGCACTTTGATAATGCCAAAGCCCTTAGGCTGAAACTGTCCCTGTGGGATCAACCCCCTGCTGCTCTGAGTCAGCATCTTAAACTGTGTGTGTGTGTGGGTGTGTGTGTGTGTGTGTGCGTGTGTGTGTGTGTGTGTGTGTGTGTGCATGCGCGCAAACACGTGTGCTCCTTTCAGGTTGATGATGGCGAGGAACGCTGCCTGCGGCGACGCGACAAGCCTCACCATGACAGCAAACACACCCAAGAGAACCGCACACACCCCGCCGGTCATGGAGCACAGTGATGGAGGGATGGATGAATAGGAGAGGAAAGAGAGATAGAGAACGCTAATGGGAGACGGAGGCCCGACAAGAGAGACATAGGAACGGAGGGAGTGCTGCGCCAAGATGGAGAGACTGAGAGCAGAGGCAATTTGTGATGACAGAATGAGAGAGGGGAAAACAAAGAGGTAGAGAAGAGAGGGAGCAGGAGAGATATAAAACATGATAGATGGGAACGCAGAAACATGAGAAGATGAAAGGGGTTAGAGGGAAAGAGAGGGAGAGAGAGATGGAGGGAAGCTTCATCAGAGAGGGGGAAAGATGTAGAAGGAATATTTATGGATGACCTGAGGGGAGTGGGAAAACAGAGGGAGTCAGTGGAATTATATGAGGAGGAGGGCAAAGAGAAGAAGATCATGAGTGGCGAGAGAAGCTGAAGAGTCGGCTTTTGAAAGCTACTTGGTCTTGAGTCCCCCCCCCATTAATCCAACCCACATTTAGCTCTCTCTCTCTCTCTCTCTCTCTCTGAAGTGCTTTGGTAACAATGGCTTCATCAAGCAGCGAGCGCCATTTGAATTTAACTCCAGGAAGAGAGACGGGGGGATGGAATGAGGTCGGGGTAGTGGAGATCCAGTTCAGGGAAGTAGACTCAGTGTATCTTTATTGTGTTGGGGGGGTGGGGGGTCATTGTGGATAGATGCACACGGGGAGGGTGGGTTATTGTTTATTGGCCCGGGACAGACAGACGGGGGGGATACGGGCGCTTTTGTTTGTGAGAGTTTGCAAGTATGTCGGAGAGAGACGTGAGGATGTGTGCGTGTGTGCGTGCGTGTGTGTGTGAGTAATAGAATCAAACAAGTGGAAGGTGAAATTGACTGTGATTACGAGAGATGGCGAGCAGCTCAATGATTTTGCGCAATTTATTCGCCAGAGAAGCCACATTTATCTGCACACTGGGAAGCTTCTCCAATGGCGACGCGCAGAGTAGGCAACAGTTCTGCATTTTCAGGAGGACACACATTCTTGCCCCCCCAAAAAAATTCCCTCGCTCATCTCCCTCTGCTGGCATTATTTACCATTTCCAGAGAGACGCTGCATCGTCTTGTCACTGTCAGCGCATCGCCTGCTCCTCTCTCGTGCCCTCCCTCCCACCTCGCTCGTCAAACACTAAGGTCATTGTGCGCTGGAAAAGTTACAGCAGACAAAGGCATTCCCTCTTTTTCTCATCCATTCCCTCCTCTATTGTTTCCCTCTTCCCAACTTCTCCTGCAACAACCCCTATCTAACGAAATCTGAAACCTCGCGCAGCACAAAGGAGGCTGTATCCGCCTCTCTCCGCTTCCCAGATGACCCCGACAGGCTGCGATAACAACACCCCGCTAATGCCGCGACAGATAAACAACGCGGCAAACACACTACGCGGAGTCGTTTGTCTGTATTAAGACTTGGAGGACGACCACGAGACCAAAGCGTCTCACCGAAAATCGAAGGAGACAAACACCCGCTAACATTTTGACGGTGCCACAAAGGTTTCTTTCTTTTCGCCGGCTTCAAAGAGAATATTCGACCTAATTCTGTCAGAGAGATTTTTACCGTTTTATTCTGCAATATTAAAATCGCTTAATGTTGCTTCACTCAAAAGCTCTCGCTTAATGGGTCCTGTGCTCCGGTGGGCCCCTTGGGCCCCGTATCCGGACAGCCCTGACTTTACAATCCAGCCAGGGTCAAGAGAAGTCAAAAACGAATGTGGTGGTTTTATTGCATTTTTTAAATAATGGATTATTAAATTAGATGTCAGAGTTACAGTGCAGGAGATGGACAACGGAAAGAGAGAGGGCTTAAAATGTTCCTGTTTGGAACAAAAAAAATGGCTGCACATAGATGTACATGTCTGTATGACACACACACACACACACACACACACACACACACACACACATGATTTTGGAGGACATCTAAACTCTACACTAAACCTTTAACCACCCTTATGTCCTCTACTTAAAGCTAAGTGATTAACTTTATGGGGACTTTCTTTTTCTCCCCATTGGGAAATGATGTGACTGTAAATATACATCCGAGTCCCGACAACCGGAGTAATACCTACATCACACACACACACACACATGCACACACACACACACACACTGCAGGTCACACTGCATGTCTCTGTGACACAAACAGAATCAGGAAACCCAAGAGACGAGCAGTGCATGAAAAGAGACTCTCGTCCAAATGGCTCATGTATTCAGCTCAGTCCCCCAGTGGATCTGGCCTATATTGACAGAGCAGAATAGTGAAGGCCCTTGTCAAAGAATGAGACAACAATGTAACACAGTTCTCACACTACCTGAATGACACACGGAATAAAACAACACCATATCCCTTTTCTTCCGAACAGGTAATTTCACGCAGTCGTGGCAACTTACGAAAAGAAAGCAGCCCTCGTAAAACATTGTTGAAATACTTCAAAGGTTGTTTTTTTCCCCAAAAATCATGTATTAATGTTTAAAATGTGTATATATATATATATATATATATATATATATATATATATATAAAACATGAAATATGGAGATGCGGTTTGAACAAAACGCGATGTGGATAATTTAGTAAAAGTGAAAAAGAAGTGATGCGTTGTTGCGTAACTTGTCAGACTTGAGAGCTGTACACAAATAAGTACATTTTTGTTTCCGCTGCTTATTGATGACACGATAATTCCGCTGCACTCGTCTCATGAGGAAGCTGACATCTCCCGGATCGGTGCGCAGTGCGCTGAAATGATATTTTGTGCAGCAGCCGTAAATAGACGGCGTCAAAATCTCTGCAGTCAGTCAAAACAAAATGATGCAGACATTTAAACTTCAGTAAAAACAGTAAAACTCAGATACTGATGAAAGGGAAACATGAGGCGGCTTAAAGTGTCAGTATCCCATTGATCCTGATCCTGACAGTTTACTGAGGAGTCAGAAGAAAACCTTATCCAGTATGTAAGGTGAAAGGTCAAACGTTCACTAATATATGAGTACGGGTGTGGTGTTAGAGAGACATAATGCACAGAATCTTAAAATATTTACTGAAATATTTAGTATTTCATTCCAGCAGCATGTAGTATTTCAACATGTTATTTACCCTTCGACAGATTCTTTGTATGAAAAGGTTTTACAGTGGATTACTGACTAAACTAGCTGTATTATCTGTGTTGTTGACAGCCCAGAGTAACCTCAACACAATCAGTTATACTTGTACAATGAGGTGTCATCTGCAAACAGTGAGGAAGAAGTGACCAGATGTCCACTTGCACTTCTGTTTGCTTAGATTGATTTTGTGGAACAAGTCTATGAATGGATCAATAACCATGTGTATAAGTACATATCAGTCATATAAACACATAACAGGTGGATGGAATAGCTGGAGTGCGACTCGTTTCATAGGCTGGATAAATTGAAATTAACAAAAAAAAAAGAAAAAGAAGAAGAATCTTTGCAGTATTTGAAAACTTTTTTTTTTTTTTTTACAGTGGACCTGTGTGTATTGGCTGAACAAGAGAGATACTGTATGAGGGTGTAAAGCTGCTCTGGAGGAGCATGTTGTTGAGGGGAAAATAATGTCGTCCTTTGCTGCGGATGGCCGGAGTGAAGTGAAGCGGAGCGGTGAGGCTGAGGGAAAGGGCCGGCAGGAAGGACGGTGGGTGGGAAAAGAAAAGGTGGTGCTGTGCTGATGGGACTTTTATGTCGCCCGGTGTTGCTGGAGCGTGGAGCTGGAAGAGGAGGGATAAGAGCCCAGAGAGAAGAGGCGAGCCAGCAGGGGCGTTTGGAAGGAGACGCTCCACAGCGAGCGCCTGGTGGGTTTGCAGAGCTTAACAAAGTGGGACAAAGACACTCAAGAGTCTCCCTGACTGCGTGAATAATATCCAATTCCAACTTTTTGAAAACCACGTCTGTGAAAAGTTCCGCTCGGGTTCAGCATTAGGTCACAAAGGTCACGTTCGACAACACCGAACACAGTGTCAAAGAGACGTTTGACACTGATTTCTCACACGTTGATATAAATAAATTCAAGCCGCTGCTTTTGTTTACCAGTCATTATCGCTGCAGTACATCGCACCTTACGCTTCGTTTAGGGACAGAAAAAAACAACAACACAAATTTATCCACTCATTAGAACAGATATGTGTGAAACTTCTGCGACGTGGACAACGACTCAAGCAGACTCCTCCTTTGTCCCGGAGACACATTCCAGCAGCGGTTAGCGAGTCGACAGTAGGTAATTACATCAGTTTACCCCTCCAATCGTATTTGTGTCTGTTTTTCTATCCACCTGCGTCTGAATGGTTTGTGTCAGTGTGTGTGTGTGTGTGTGTGTGTGTGTGTGTGCAGCCACGTGTGGATGATGCAGTGTTTGCACGCCGCTCGCTGTGTGCAATCTGGAGCCGCTCTGTACTCGTATCCTCGCCCCTCATCCCTCCGCTGGCTCCCCCTAAAACGGCAATTTGTAAAACACGGCCCTCCGCACTCCTCACCTCGCGCCAATACCCCCCCCCCCCCCCCCCCCCCCCCCCCCCCCCCCCCCCCCCTCCCCCGCTATCCCTCATTTCCCCTCTCTTGTCTCGTTTTCCATACCTCCTGCATCCGCACTCTGCATCCTCAGCTATATCTCTGGCCGTTTGTCTCTCGGAGTCTCTATCTGTCTCGTTTGCCCGTCCTCATCCAAACACTTCTTCTTCTTCTTCTTCTTCTTCTTCTTCTTCTTCTTCTTAATTACCTCTTCCTCTTTTCCCCCGCTCTCCGTCCATTGTTGCGCTGCCTCACGTTCCCAGTGTGGACTCGTGTTTTCTTATGGATCTGAGTCGCCTTCTTACACATAATGGAATTCTATGTTTAATTATGATATTCTATACTGTTATATGAAATGTACTGTCAACATAATACTTTGGCCTTATTTGAAAGGGACGCTCGGGGATGGGGGTGTTTTGGGGTTTTGGGGGTGGGGGGGGGTTCATCCATGAGTAGATGCTCGTGCTCACATAACAGTTACAGCTCCACTCCTGTTTAATGGCGCCTCAGCGGAGTCGGACACGGCGGCTGTCACCGATTGAACCTTGAAAATTGAATGAGGGGTGGCTAAGTGTGGGAGACAAGACGCCGCGGGATAATGGGTGATCCATAAACGGAGGAGAGGAAGGAGGGAAGGAAGGACAAAGGAGAAGAGAGCGATGAACAGGTGACACAGGCAGAAACCTTGACATTGCCTCGCCAGCTCCTTCTCCTGAGCGGCAGCATTAAATGTTTACCCTTAACCATTACTCAGCTCACCTCTGTTGAATGTGCTGCGGGACATGACGCTATTTTTGCTTTATTGGTCAGATGCAGGTTTTTTTTTTCGTCCTCTCCCTCTTTTACTCTGACGTAAACAGTCATCTTCATCAACGCCCCACTTTTTTATCCCTCTCTCATCCCTCGACCGTTCCATCCATCCATCCATCCGTCCATCCGGTCACATGCCCACACAAACTCACACACACGAGCTTGTATATGTGTGTGTGTGTGTGACTGGACATTGCCATGGCAACTTCAACATGAAAACTGCCCCTCCCACCGAGGCTACGCTAATTTGCATTTCATTTGCATTGTTTCCTGAGCGACTGGCGGCATTTGACTTTGACAGTGGTGCTGAAACTCTGGCCTGACCCTGTCTGTTTCTCTCTCTCTCTCTCTCTCTCTCTCTCTCTGTGGGTTTCTCTCCATTGCTTCAACCAGCGTTTTGTCGTTTAACCTCTCGACTCGATCTCTGCTCCTCGCTCTCTTCCCTTCCTCGTCCTTCTGTCTATTCCCATAATAGTGTCAGTCAGGATGGCGTTCCCTTCACCTCTCCCCTCATCCATCTTTAGCTGCTGCTCCGTGTGCGTTCGCTCGCGCTTTGCTTTCACTCTGAGCCTCCTCCTCTTTTCCCATGTCTCTCATTTGCAAACACGTTCCTGCCATCGTCCTCCATCCTCCTCGATCCCTAACACACACTCTGTTTGTGATCGGACAAAGAGCTTTTCCCATCCATTTCCTATGCCAACAAACACAGCTGCTGCTAAACATGGCTGCAAACACGCCGTTATCGACACCGCATCACGCACACGCGCACACAAACACACACTTATTGACAGTCTATAACAAGAAACATCCTGTACTGGCACAAAAAGGTATATGAACAAACACAAAAACAGGAACACATACAAAACTACAACTATTTATACTAATACACACGTCGCATTCAGAAATAAGGCCCGCACATAAAGTATTGCCCCCCCCCCTCGTTTTCTTATTTCTTTTCCTCCATCATTAGAATTGCCAGTTAAACGAAACATTTCATAACGGAGATTACCATCACTAATTTGCTTTCTCCACTCCACAACAAATTACTTGTCGACAGATGCAGAAGCCAGCTCGGCTCCTCGTCAAACATTCTGCACGGGAAATGGAAAAGTTCAAATGATGCGGGAGTATGACGGAACGCCGCCGCCGTTCTTTTCCGACGGTTCACTCCCTCCGCCGTGCTCAGGATGGATGCTGTAATTGGCGGCGGTGCAGAAGAGCAGAACTGTGAACTGTTCGCAGGCTTCGTTACGGCTAAAGCGGCGTGTAGCATGTCGACGTCACCTGTCACTGCACTGTGTATGTGTGTTTACGTTGTATGAGAGTGTTTTTCTGCCTGCGACACTGTGTTACCTATTAGTCTGAGTCACCACATGAATGTGTGTTTGTGTGTTAGCAATAGAGAATGCAAGGAAGTGCATCCATATATATGTGTGTGTGTGTGTGGAGAAATAGAGGACACTTTCATTAATGTTTTAGCCCGAGTGTGTGTGCGCACACTTATATTTGTGTGTCCATGAGAGAAAGAGAGGGACATTGTGTACCCCCCCCCCCAAAAAAAAAAAATTCTATCTGGCTCTCATCTGACATTTTAAAAGGCAGCCAACAAAGGACAGAGAGCGTTTTATGAAAACAGACTAACTGTCCAGCAGAGATGACGGACAGAGAGACAGACAGAGAGACAGACAGACTGACAGACAGACAGAGAGAGAGAGAGAGAGAGGCCAGGGCGAGAACATTCAAAGAAAGAGAAAGAGAGGGCGAAAACGCAGCAGGAGGGAGAAGTATTCAGAGAGCGAGAGAGAAGGGAGTATTCAGCGAGTCGGGGAGGTTGGGGGGGGGAGGAAGGGCCTGTGCAGTTTCATTGATTTGAACCAGTGGGAGGGAGAGGGGGGGGTGGAAGGGGGCGCTCAGAGACAGAGCGGCTACTGTAGGGAAATGGTTTTATAATACGGTTAAAGAGCAGCAGCGACGACACAGAGTCTGAGAGAACGAGGGATGAAATGAGACAACAGAAATGTCAAATATGCAGCATTCCACTTTTATGTTTGTACAGACTGGGCCCGTCCGAATTCTGTGAAGCGCATTCCCGGTAAACAGCTGGAGGGGTCGTTAGCGTCACCAAGTGACAAAGTCAAACGTAGCACTCCGTATTCTGTCTCTCCAGCGTTTCACAATTCCTACTCACGTTGTCTCATCACTGTCATAATAGTCATTAACGAGAATCATGAATCATGTTAATGCGTCTGATGAAAGATCATCCGAAACACCAAAAAAAAGATCTATAGCTCTGTCATGTCCTGGTAAAGCTTTGTGATTGGCTGGCACCCTGCCCGGGGTGAACCCTGCCTCCGAGATGGATGGACTAGAAAAGGGCCACTCGCTTGTTTTATTTACTCTCAGCTGGGATGTATTCCCAATTTGATTTGCGCTTGTGCTTAAGCTCTGCGACTGGGATTTGATCATGTGCAATTAAGTTGGGTGGAAGTGGCCAGGAGAGAGGGAAGAGGTGGATGAGCGAGGGGGAAACGAGAAAAGATAATGCTTTCAGTGCTGTCAGCGTTAAAGCCTGATATAGTTTATTCCTTTGTGGCGCTGGTGTCAGAAACTATTAAAAACACATCGACAAGCCACCATGGGCGACGGGTTCGTTCGTTACCATGGCGGTAAACACCAGCTATATCGCACACATTGTCCTGCTGTTGTAGCTACACCCAACAGCAACAACTGTGCACTGATCCACAACACTAATATATATTTGTAACAAGATTTTGGACTGCCAGAGACATGGCCGCATATGGTACATAAACACTGTGTTTCTTTGTTTGTTTTATTTGTTTCAAAGTAAGACTGGAGGAACATGGGTTACAGTACAGAGATGTATCTGTTCTTCCAGTGCAAAACTCATGACAAGGAAATATATAACACATAATAACAATTTATGGTTATGACAATGAGGACAAATAAAAATATTTAAAAAAAACATCTGGAGTCCAGGATGAAATAGAACACGATAGAAACCCATCTGTTTGGACGCCTTAACCAATTACAATCACTTACTTTTCCTGATTTGTCGTTTCTTTTTTATTCTGTTTATTTATCCATGTGGGACCTGAATAGCCACATGAGGCACAAACAGCAGAACCAGTGGAAAGCAGTGAGAGGCACTAATCATTTAAATATGAGAATAACACCAGGGATCTTGCGTATCACTCCTGGAAGGTATTAATAGAAGTTGTTGCAATCAGTTGCACACAAGGTACTCGAGCGCTGTTTGAGGGGATGTGTTTGCAGAGATGGCTGCAGGAGTCGGTGAAAGAGGTGAGGCGGGTTAATGCATTGTGAGGGACAATGGGTGAAATTAGCCTGTGCACCAAAGTGATATGTTTTCATCGGTATTGATCTGGAGCGGATGTATACCTGTGACTGATGGAGACTCATTTGACCCGGGAATCAATCGGAAACCTTTTACCAGCAACCTGAAGGTTGTCTCGTCTCCTGTGCATGTCTGGTGTTGTCTTTTTTTTTCGTGAAGTTACTTGGTCAGCCTACGTTCACCAAACGGTTCATAGCTGCAAGGTGAGTTTGAAGTTCCACTGTGTGGACTGACGGATGCTGACACACCTTTGGAATTGCTCAGAGGAACCTTTGACAGAGCCGGCCCGTGTTGTGAAAGCAATTTGAAGCATTGTACTCTTATTGTTAAGCGCGCGGTGAGGTCATGTCATTTTTTCCAATAAGTAATAAGTTATTGATCGCATTGTTTTCCTTCAGTAGAGACAAAGCAAGGAGTGATGCCTGTGTTTGGGGGCAGAACGCTGTGAGACAGTATTAAACTGATAGAAAGATGGCGAAAGGATTGAGATTAAAAGAGTGATCGATTGTCCGACTTCACCTCTGTCCATCCTTTCTTTCAGTCATTCTGCCAGCGGCTCTCTGTCGTTCGACTAACTCCGTCTCTCAGTCTTACTGTATCTCGTTAAACGTCGAGTACCTTTAAATTGTCGTTCCACATTTACCTGACTCTCGCTCTCTCTCCGTCACTCGGATCATATTGTCTGTGTCGGTCTCCCTCACCGCATTTGCAAACGCACCATTACCTGAACTCAGCACGGACTCACTAATCGTTTACCACACTTAAACACGCAGGCGGGGAACGGCGATGCGTTCAAGAGGACGACGTTTCACTCACCATCAGCGGTGATCCGTCACACTCTCTCCATGCGATTTCAAAGGCACGTACATGCACAGGGGCGTGTTCCAACACAATACGTGTCCGAAAATGCTTTTTTAAACATCTGGCAAATCTCCTCTTTCTTCACAACTTTCTGTTTCTCTCCGTCTTTTGCAGACTCTTTCTCCCTCTAGGCCTCCCTCCACTCTTTCTTTGTCATCCTGCTTTTCTCCTGGGAGGCAATTACTGTTTTCCCCTGGACTCAAGCTAATTAGCTTAAAAACTCCCGCAAATAAATAAAGCACTTGGTGTGTGTGTGTCTGTGTGTGTGTGTGTGTGTGTGTGTGCGTACACTGTCAGCGCACCTATGTGTATTTGCGCTTGTGTGTAAACGGGTGGAAAATTAAGTTGAATATATAAATACTAATACGGCGCTGATTTAGGCAAGGCAAAAGCCTGTTACAGTGTGTTTACTAAAACTGTGTTTGTGCACACACGCACACACACACACACAAACACACACAAACACACACTCCAATGGCAGCTCAATATTGATCAAAAGCATGCATACTAAAGACATGCACATCTCTGACAGCTTCATTTTGATCAAATATAAAATGTATACACACAAACGCGCACACACACACACACACACACACATGACTGAATATGCTCTGACAGCTCATTTTGCTCCAGTTGCAGAACTGGTGCAATACAAAGCCAGTCATGGACGGCAGCTGTGTCGCAGCATCACACACCAGGTTTACATACAAGACACTGAATCAAATACACAATGAGTAGATAATTATTCACCTCATCTGGGCTGAGGTATGAAACACGCACAACCACAAAAACCCAAGCAAATAATACATCATTCGAGACCTGACACACAGTCGTGATGGAAAAGACGGTTCCCGCGGTTACACTGTGCCCGCAGTGTTTTTGCAGCATTCAGCCAAAACCATAACAAAAACACATCTCAACGCGCACGTATAGGGAGTATAGACACACACATTTCTGACAGCTCTAAAAGTGTGCTTGCACTCAGGCATGCACGTCGACACAGGGGGACGCACAAATCATTCTCAATACACTGATTCCTCCAGGGGGGGGCACGGGGTTAGTCATCGCAATAGCAATGTCTTTCTGTATCCAAAGTGAACATCAACACACACACACAAACACGTGGTACCCTGGTGGTTGGGGTTGGGGGGGGGGGGGGGGGGGGGGTGGGGGGCGTGTTTCCCATTTTTTTTTAATAACAAAAAACCTCTGGGGATCAGGGTGTTGATAGCTAAATGACACTTACAGGTGGATGTGCTGTGGATGTGGTGGGGAAAAAAACTAACAGACTGTCAGGCACAAGGGGAGGGAGGCCAGGGCTTCACGGGGAATTCATGCAGCAAAGAGGAGCTGATTAAAGTGGCTGGCAGAAAAACTGGCAGCGCTGCGACTAGTAGATCATGGTTAGCCAGAGAGTCTCAGTTCACAGAGCAACAATACTAATCCCCACAGGCACGGATAGAGTCTAAACAGACTGCGATCCCACTGAGGGTCTAATATAACACTTTAACTTCAACAGTCCCGGGCCTGATTTGAATGATTAACCCATTTTGGAAAATGCTTGTTTAGCAAACTGTCCTCATCACAGGCTCGGCGCTTCCTGGAAAAACTCCAATCCAATTTGCACACCTGAGGCAATTCCTACTCCGCCTGCAAATTCAATTCACAGGAAACAATTGCAGATAAAACTATTATAAGCACGTGTGAACGCGAAGCTATGACTTCGTTTAAGCGGCGAGTGCGAGCGTATGAAGTCAATAGTGTGTCACAGGAAATAAAGGGATTTAAGTTGTTGTTGTTTTTTTCACCCCCAAGTGTTTGCAGAAACGTGGTTAATGTGTGCGATATCGAGTGCAGACAGACGACACAAATAATATGCTTTTAAAGTGAAAAGCCATAAAGAATTAAACCTGGAAATGCCAATCTCGCCAACTGGCGCTGTCCAGGCTTTCATGTAGCTGTTAGGTTAAGGCCGATCCCTTCACCTGAATTAATAACAGCCCTCACTAATGTCTGGGGAAAGTATTCATCATGTATTAAATAAGACCTGAACCCCCAGGGGAGAAAGAGCAGAAATAATAATTCCAACGGCGACGGCAATACGTTTAATAAGTGAGATTATTGTTGAGACTTCTCCCGGTAGCTAAATTGATCACTGCGGATGAGATGTCATTAGATCAGACTTCAGATCAGAGTCAGACTCGGCGCGGCAGATGACAGTGATTGAGCAGGCTTGGACGTAATACACACGCTTTCCCATAATGAACAAAAGTAACTCGTCACAGAAAGCGTAAAGCAGATTTTTCTCAGGCCAGGTAATGGCGGGGTAAATAGCTCAATCAATCACAATCAAGCGGGGGATGTGTGATGAATGAGATATCGCACACGCGACACAATAGAGCCCGGCCCTGACGCCAATCACCACACTGATGTTAGCATGGAGTTTAAAGTAGGGATGTTCGATATTGGCTTTTTTACCGATATTGGATATACCGATATTGTCCAACTATTAATTTCCGATACAAATATCAGCCAATACCGATATAACACAAAACACGAAATCATTTCAGGTAAACAAACAAAAGTAAACAAAAGTATCTCAAAAACTATACATCACATCTCTCATATAATATAATATAATATAATATAATATAATATAATATAATATAATATAATATAATGTCCGCCAATAATAGCGGACATCTCTGAATGAACCTTCAAATGAGTGGACCTTCCTGGATATAGACAAAAGCTTAAAGCATTTGATTTACCTGGGCTGTTGCAGTGATGCATATACACAGATGCCCATGATGAATCAGTATCACCACAGTGCACCGAGAGCACAATAGGTCCCCGCTGTGTGTGTGTCTATTTGTTCCACTTCATGTTTGCTCTGAGCAGCAGGAGACTCAATCAGAGGCTCATACAGGATATACGCGTCCACGTTGGGTTTTAGCAGGAAGCGTCGGGTTTATTGATGCAGCGATGAATGTGTAGCTTATAGCAAAACAGGTGATGTTCAGCATGCGGCCCATGGAAGTTGTGAGTGTGGGAAAACAGAGAGGTAGTGACTTTGCTCGTCGTTGACAATGAGCATCACTCATGTCTGATTATAAGCCTGTGGGGTGAAGGAGGTGGAGTGAAGTGGGAAAGAGAGAATACAATAAAAGTGTGAAATGGAAAAACAGTGTGTTTGCGTGTTCCTGCATCTCAGCTGCAAAATGCATCATTTTATCTTCACCCCCCCTGTGTGTTCACAAACTCAGGCATGGACACATGCACCCGGAGACCTGTTGGTCCACGGCTTTATTCCGGCGGGATAATGGAAATAGCCAAATATCTGCCATTATGGATGTGCTCTGTCAACATCACCATTAGATTTAATGACGTTTTATTCAATGCTATTAACTATAATGGTGTCGTATTTAATGGCATTTAAGTATAAATGTCATACCTAACCCCACCCCTTCCGAACGTCCGCACACGCATACAAACAACAGCATTAGCCCTTCAGCCCTCTTTCTAGTCTATCGCTCTGCCAGCTGCTCCACCCTCTACCATATACATCTCCATGGAGACTGCCGCCTGGCAACAGCTGGAGGAGAGCAAGTTGCCGCGGCAATGCTAACAGCCGGCGGCCCTCTCGGTTTGGAGCCGTGATGTCACCGGGTGGTCAGACTTGGAAGACTGATGCAGGACGATGACCACTGTGAGAGTCAACCTCTCATCTTCTTCTTTACCGCTGCGTCTACCGGCCATCACTCCTCCTCAGAGACTCAGAGAGTGGCCCCGTTGTTCATCTTCATTAGATGTGTTGCTGTGCTGTCTTTGTTCATCTCTCTCGCTCTCTCTCTCTCGCTCTCTCACTCCCCCTATCTCTCCTTTTCTTTCGCTTCCCTAATCAGTCTCTCTTCTTGTCCTTTTCAACGAAATCTCGCCTCCCTCTATCGCTACTGGTCTCATCAATTCATTGCAGCCACAAAGTCACAAAAGACTTAATGATCTATTAACGTTATCGGAACATAAAAGTGCAAAACACAAAGCCTACGTGCATCTCTGTTTAGACGAGCCCATATCTCCTGCATTATAACAAAAACAGCAGCATGCTAACATGTCGCCACGATCATGGGCTAGAACGAAGCCTCATATAATATAAAAACAGCTACATTATTTCAATAAACATAAACAATGGCAATGTAGAAACATTATTGTGTTCTGAAGTTTTAATTTGATAAAAGGTCAAATACTCTAATGCAGTAATATATAGATAACACCTTAATAAGTCATTTTGACTATTTCATTAAAAAGCGCTGTATTGCTTGCACAATTATTTTACGTATTAAAAACTAAAAATCATCTATTACATACACAAACGCACTATTTTCTTCTCTTTTTTTTTTTTTGGTTAAGGTTGGTCAGTGACCCCAGGAGAAAATAAAAGCATGGAAGGCGGGACTACAAAGAAGCCGTGGCTGAGAGGAGGAACGGGGCTTGTGATGAGGGAGGCAACAAGGCAAGACCGAGTGGTCCTGCTTCGGTTAGCGCGCTAACGTGATCTGAAACGCTAGGCACTCAAAACAGACTTAATTAACAGGGCGACTCACTTACCTATGACCAGAGCTGATCCTAAAAGTGATGAAGAAATAAACGCTGGAGCTAATGTTAGTGGAAGTGCCGCAGACAAGTAGTATCTAGTTGCTACGGTGGAGGAGATCAGCGCTAAATGGCTTGTGAGTTAACTAATTTGTTCTGGTGTAACTAATGTCGGTGTCTCGGTGCAGCGGCCTAATCGCTTTTACCACATATAAGCAAAAACACACACACAGAGAAATTCCAAACTGATTTTCAGACCTATTTCTTTAAGCAAAAATGTTGTGTAATGATGCGAATTTCAACGTATCTCCATCAAATCTATTGTGTGTGGAGGATTTTCAAACAACATTCGGACTTTCGTCTGAAGGAAATCATCACAGTATTTCTCTAATCCCGGATATGCTCAAGACCACCTAGTGGATATGAGGATGCATGACATGCATGATATCGTGCACGTGTTTGTGTGGTGGGTAACTTGTCGTGGCTGGAAGCCGTCACGCGATGAAATGCTGACTTTGACTCTTGGCCTTCTCCCACACTTGCCTCAACCCATTTTCTCTCTCGCTCTGACTTATCCCCCTCTCATCTAATCTGTCCTTCTTTCTCTCTGTGCCACGGGTCTTGTTTCCTCTTCCACTCCATTTGCTTTCTGTCCATTTCGGTTGCCTCTCGCACTCGTCTCCTCTCTTTCGCTCGCTCGCAGTCTCTCTCTCTCTCTCTCTCGACTCCTCTGGTTGTGTTGTGAATGCAAATAGCCTGACACAAATTAATAAAGTGGGCCCTTACCACCACCGCCACTACAACCACCAACACACACCAACACACAACCTTTCCCCACTCTTCTCCGCATCTAATGGGATAGTTAGAGGCCTGATTGTTTTCCCATCACCACAATTGGGTATATGTGGATAACAACACACAAACCCAGGCGCACTGTACAAATACACTCAAAACAACATAAACACGGGGTTTATTTGTTGAATAAATTGAGCGCGTCCACACAAAATACAAAATACAGGGGGTCCTCGAGTTACGTCGGAGATCCGTTCCTGAGAATGTGTCGAAACCGAGTTTCGACGTAAGTCGGACCATACATTCATTGTGCCATTGTGCATACATTGTGCCACCAGATGTCACTATAACACCACGCTAAAATAAGAGTTTATTATGGTGAATTGCCTCTTTTGTCCCTCTTGAAACACTGTAGGGGTTGAGATCACGAGTGTAATGAGCATTTCCTTTAGATTTCTGATATCAACCGTGTAGACCCTGTGTTGTGAATAAACCTACGGTATCGCCACGATCCAGAACGCATCTGTGTCCGTGTGCATCTCCTTACCGGCTGCCGCTGGTTCCCGTGTGAAGTCTGTATGTATTTACGGGGCAAACCGCTTAAGCCGAAACAAGGAAGTTCACGGGAGATGTGTCGTAACCATGAAAACGACGTAATTCGTGACCGACGTAACTCGAGGACCCCCTGTACAGGGATACGTCACGCAAAATGTATGCTTCTATTTAGTCTTTTCTAAATTGACAAAATGTCCCTTTTTTGTCTCGTACTCTTTAGCCCATGAGCGGCTTCAGCTGGTTCATTCTGTCACCTCCTGCTCTCCACAGCCGCTCACTCTGCTCTTCGAACCCGCGGTTTAGCTGCTTTTGTTTCGATGCTATTTCTGCCGCCAAACAACTGAAGGAACAAAAATAATGATTTGATCAAGGCCCACGAATGCAATTCCTGGTCTGCTGCACCGCGGCATCAGTCAGATGATTGTTTTATATTGTGACGGGGAGGATGGAGGAACAACAACACATAAAGAGAAGACGAATATTTGTTTTGAAGTCGTACATGTTGAAATTCAAAGTAAGCGAAGGTAAAACAATGTAGCTTCCATAGACTTGTAAGAAAGCTTCTATCATGCAAAATAGTCCCTGATGACACAAACAGCTGGGTCTGGCTTTGTTGTGTTTTTTTATACACACTTTTTTCTCGTTGACGAACGGCCAACATTAAGAGGGAAAGGATTTTGCTGGTTCACTGCAGACTTTAGTCTGCTCATGATGTCCTCTGGCCTGCAGGTTGGCGTCCAGGTGAGAATTTGTTGTGCAGTGAAGTCCCACAGAGAGTAAGACTGTGAGACAAGAGCCAGTCCATCCATCTACGACACAGCCGGAGTGTGTGTGTGTGTGTGTGTGTGTGTGTGTGTACTGCCCGAGTGCGCACATACACACACACTGTCATTACATGGTTTGGCACAAGGAACGCACACACACATACAACAAAACACCAAGCGATGTCTAATTAAAGTACAGCTGACACTTCATTGGAGAAACACTAGTATGTATCGAGAGTGCACTTAGTAGAGAAAGTGCAGGGACTTCTGTGTGTGTGTGTGTGTGTGTGTGTGTGTGCGTGCCCGTGCTTATGTGCACTTAATCTTTTATCCTGTTAATGTCTGAGTTGGGTGAATACACATGGGGGAGCCAGTCTGTGTGTAGGCACGGCTTGAAGAGCTCATTACTGCATTTGTGTGAATCCAACTATCTCTGAAAGGATGTTTGACTCCTGTCTGGCTGGGATTTCTGTGTTGGTGCATCTGTGCCTTTGTGTGTCTCTGTGCCTGTGTGTGTGTGTGTGTGTGTTCCATTATTGATGATTTGAAGAATTTTCGGGGCCGCACTTGAGCCTCTGTCTCACTGAGGGTGTGCGGAGTCCATTTGACAGATCTGCTTTTCGTGTAAGACTTTAACCTGGGTCTGGACTTTTGTCACTCAGCGGTTAACCAGCGTGTGTAACCCTCCAACACTGTGCCTGAGTGTTGTCTCAGCTTATCAGTGAGAGGTTAAACCTAAAGCGGAGACATAGGCTGTGTCCGAAATCGCCCCCTAACCCCTACTCCCTACTCCCTACATAGGGGATATAAATGTAGTGCACTATATAGTGAGCTCAACAGAAAAATCTTTCGGACACTTTCGGACACTACTCTCGGCGCCGGTAAT
>JAFBJQ010040694.1:492546-520907 GCA_016785345.1 Trinectes maculatus
GTATTTTGTTATATTTTATAATATTTATGTATATTTCCCTCCCGTCCGTCCGCTATTTTCACTTCCGCGCAGCCCAGAGAATTTCTGGCAATGCATGATGGGATATCCGGTTAGTCCGGTTAGTGACCATCGGATGTTCACTACATTTCGCGGTGAATTGTGGGACACTGAGTGCACTATATAGTGGACATGCTATGATCCCTAAGCTTTCGGACACCACTACAAAATGGCGTGCTCACTATATAGTGCACTATATAGGGGTTAGGGGGCAATTTCACACATGCTACTTACTGTGCCTGCACACACACATATACAGACTGGGACATATTAACATGTACACGTACACACGTAAACAAACGGGAAGTACAGACACAAGCAATAAAAGAAACATATATAAGAAACCACACACACATAACACCAACTCTCACATATACACACACACACACCATGTGGTCAGACCAGAATCCTTGTGGGTTTGACCAGTGTGCGTGACAGTGTAACAGCCTCATCGACTGACCAGTATGACTCGCTACCATGAACCAACTGGTGACCGTCTGGGTGGTTTCACTACACACACACACACACACACATACACACACACACACACACACACAAATGTAATATGTTGCACATCAAATGCAATAAGTGCAACTGCCCGTGTGGATGTTGTGAACGCGTGCATGTGCATAACCAAATACAAAAAAAAAAAAAAAAAAACGCCGAGAGAGTTAAATGAAGGCTGCTGACACAGTCCTAACGAAGATCGAACTACACCGGCTTCATAAAGGTACTGTATATATTACATGGTCGTTGCACTGGATTGTATATATTATATGTCAATGTTTCTGCGACAGTCGCTCAGTCGTAACAGCGCGACAGACGAGCATTTTCACCAGCACAGCAATCCGCGGTGCATAATATTGCTTTATGTATCACTATTTGCCAGCTGTCACTCAAAGAGTCGCAGCAGGACGCCTGCCGTTTCCCCTCACAGCTCTGCCGTGTGCATTTGCCACAGTAAGCGAATGTTACTTCTGGTACAGATTAAACACTTCCATCATCCGCGACATGGAATTTCCATTTCCAAAGCGTTGACAGTAGTTGAGGTTAGCTTAACATCAAGAGAAGTTGTATCTAAATATAAAGTCGGATACATTTTTTGTTGGTAACGACAAAAAAAAAAATGGACAAGTTGCTCCGGCCAACACAATTTTTTATGTGCATCTCTAAAGGATAATAGAGGAGGAGGGAAAAAAGGGGCTGATGAAAAATGAACAACAATAAAACTTTATTAAGTGGGCCAAAAAAAAACAACAAAAAACACTCAGGGGTCCTGCTGGTGAGCAGATTTGTTATGTTGGTTTGTGAGAATGCAGTCGGTCTGTAAAGTGTAAGTATCAGGATGTGCAGAGGTCTCTTCCAGTGTGGAGACACGGAGACACGGAGAGACGGAGACATGGAGACACGGAATGGGCAGAGAGAGCTTTGTTTCTGCTGCATCACATCACTGTGATGCAGCACTGTGATGCAGCACAGCTGATCCTCGACTCCGCATTTGACCTTAGACACGCTGATCCAGAGCCAGTGTGCAAATGAGCGTTATTCCGGGAGTCTTCCTTTAGCTCCGTAAAATTCATCTGTTAATATGTAAAAAAAAAAGAAAGAAAGAAAGAAAGAAAAGAAAAGTGGTAGAAACATTGTTTTACAGGTGTTGCTGCAATATGCAAAACTATTCTGACGACCCCGGGATCATCAGGGTTACACCCCCCCGACAAAGTTTGTTTTACTATGTTTTGGGAAAAAACTAATGATAAAAACGCAAAGAGGAAAAACGCTACACTGATCAAAATGCTCCGTGTGCTTAGGAGCTGGCAGCAGGACGATGGTACATAATGATGCTGATGATGCGTAACATAATACCAGTGGGCCAAAACTGAGACATATGGTACCAACACCTTTATTAGCCCCGTGTGGATAAAGAGGACGAGCCAATGGGCACGGAATATCGAATTTCTCCGCAGTACCTAGCCGCGGAAGCTGATGCACGCATTGAGCTTCCGAAGTCATTATTGGCCCCTGTCGTATTATGTGAGTTTCTCATTTACTGTTGTACTTGAGGCTGCCAGTAGTTATTGAGCAGCAAAGTAATTGATGAGGCAGTACTGGGAGGATCCTTGAGGACACTGACAGCTACAGTTGTGCCCTGTGTTAAGCGGAATGCAAATCCCGGCGCCATATATTTTAGCACCGCTGCTATTACTGTGACTATTACTGGCTCCATAATTTTCACTTTTACTGAACAGAGTCCGAGTGCGGGAAGAAAAAGGGAAAACGTTAAGGGAAGGAGGAACAAAAGTCATTCTGGAAACTATTAACACAAACAAATCGAAATTACAGTGGAAGTGTAGGAAAGGATAACACGCAACCTCCCTTTAAATTCTTCACGCGAAGAGGATACTGGTGTCCACGTGATTTTTTTTTTTTTCATTCATTTGCGACTATGTTAAGTTCAATACAAGGACAAATTGGCTTGGTCGACACAATGAAGGGTACATCGGGTGCTCGCACGCTCGCGCGGCCCATGCTGCCATCTCGTTACGCGGGTGCATTAAGTCGTATCTCAGAGCTACTCAGTGCTGCACACTGATAATAATGCAGTCGCTTATTCTCACCAGGAGACACACGAGAAGGGAACACACAAAGACCACGCAACCAAATGCACAGCAATGGCCAACAAACTTATCTTAGCATATACACACACACACACACACACACAGCCCTATTTTCCCATCGAGATAGAGTAATGCTACAGTTGCCTCCAATCCCATTTTCGGGCCCCTCCCTTCCTCGCCGTCCCCCCATCTCTCCCTTGTTTCCCCTCTCCCTCCCTACATCTCTTCCCCCTCGCCTCAGTATTCCCCCCGTCTCGTCTTCCAGTCCCGTGGGCCATCTCTTATTTTCTTCTTTCACTCTCGATCTCAGTCTGTTAACGGCTCCTCGGTTGAATTTCCACTCCGTACCCTTCCCTTACTTTTCTGCATGGCCCAGCGGTGCTGCGCGCACCAACTACAACACAGTCAGCTGCAGTTCATCTATCAAATACCAAACAACCTGGATGCACATTGCAGAGACGGAGCAAGAGAGAGCACTTGAGACAGTCAACTTTTATTCTTGGAAATATAATGGTTTAAAAAGAAAAAAAACTTGCTGCACTTGGGTAAATGTAAGCCCATTTGTTTTCTTCTGTTCCAATATTAATTCAGAGACTCCAAGCGGAGCTGGTAGAGGAGGAGTGGGGGCGGCGGAGCTGCAGTCTGCCAAATCAACACGTCCCAGTCTCCGAAGGGATAATTAATCAGAGATTGATGCATTAAACATGAAGTCCACTTTTTCTTTTTTCCCTTTAATATACAATACGCCTTCCATTTTGACATTCATTGTTCAAATACGGCGTCGGGCCGCTACATTTTGTGGAGCTGTTGGTGAAATAAGACATTCAAAACTGCCTAGTTCTGAAAAGACATTTCCTGCAGTTGAGACAGGAGTGCGCTCATGATGGTGGTGACTCGAGGTCTGGAGGAAGAGAAATACTCTGCTGCTGTAGATGTCTTTTTATTGATGCAAGTGAACGTCTACAGTAAATGTCACGTATCGCAGCATGACTCTGTCCATTTGAATCATTTCAGCAGCACCGTATCGCAATAGATTTTTTATCTTTTATCTTTTAAGACAAGTAACAAGAGAAAAAAAATATCTAGGTTCTATGGTATTTACAACAAGTTGTATTTACTGCAAACTGTCAGTGAAATAAAATGACTCATGCCAAGCTATGCTAAATTGAGCATGACCATCGTCCCGACTCTGCAGTGTCTTTTAATTACACTATTCAATTAGTGTTTATCCATTTAGACACATAGCCCGAGCATCTTGGCTTTTGTTCCACGGGTGAAATATGCCCTTGTAACATGCAGTCATTTTTGCATGCTTGCCAGTAAAGGAAGAGATATTAACACTAATTTTAATTCATTTAATTTAATTGGGGGGGGTAAGTACACAGCCAAGAGTGGATCCTGTGATTGAATCCTGAGATAAGATTCCAGAAGAGGAGAAAAGAAATGAGAGAGGGATGATGCAGTGGTGAATGGAGATCTTGGTGAGGGAGGGGAGGGAGGGAGAACAACATGTTTGACGGAGGGGAAAGATGAGAAATGGGAAAAATGGAGGAAAGGAGCATCGACGTGATGAAGAGGAAAGAGCGGAGGAAAGAAAGGACAAGATAACAATGGACGAGCACAAACAAGGAGATCAACTGAAGAACAGGACTGGACCGGAGGAGGCAGGAAGTGTGACGGGAGGCAGGTGGAGATGAGGAGAGTCAGAGATGAGGTATTACAGAGAGACAGTGTGAGACGCCGCGAGACGTCACACTCCGCTCTTATTGTCTGCACACAGGACAATTATGGATCACAGCGAGCGCGTATGTGCGGTGGCGTAATGTGTAACCATCTGTTCGATTGTATGCCTGTGCTCACAACAAGGAACAGTAGGAATGGGAATGTACAGATGGGAATTGGTAAAAAGCCACAATGCCAACATCCAGGCAGGAGAACAACATGCTGTTGTGTATCTGCTATAAATCAAAGAGAGAAACACACACACATACACACGCTGAAACACACATTTACATTTTGGGCGTCTGATCAAGGTGCTTGTTTGAAGTTACTCACAATTAGTGCACCTACGTTCCCGGCATCTGCAAGTGCAGTCTGATGGAGCGAGGCCAACGCAGCGGCACAGAACCATTGTTTGTGTTCGGAGCTACAAATCCGGTCAAAATGGACAAAGCTCAAGCGGGAGATTTTCTGGTGCAATACACTGAAAGACGGTCAGTGCCAAGCTGGACGCTTTCCAGTGTTCACATCCTTTACTTCAGGGGAAGTATAAATACATCAGCTTTAAAATACTACATAGCAATAAAAAGCCCAAGAAGCAAAAAAAAAAAAAGATAACCTTAAGTATATTAGCAGCGAAATGTAGTTAAACCTAAATTAAAAGTACTGCCGTGGTCCCTCAGACTGATGTATTATTATGGTCCTGCGTGAAATAATCACTGGGGCTTCTAGAGGGGGAGCTAGTTCCTCTTATAAAGTTTTACTCGCAGACACAACAGATAAATCTGAGAGGTCATTAACGGGGGCAGAGAGAAGAAGAAGAGGGAAAACTACTGACGGAAAAAAATGTAACTCAATGCGCTGGATTTTAAAAGCTCGTGTAAAACTCAAGCGGTCTAATGAACAGCGGTGGACGGATTGAAGCAACAGGGAGGTTTAGCCCACTGATTTGGTTTCAGTGTCTATTATGTATAATTGTTAGGAGTTAGAAATTATAGTAATTTAAAAAAAAGCGCAAAGATCCAGGTACGTCTCATTCCGAAGTCATCAGATTAAAAGCTGAATTTATTCTAGTACATTTTTAAAGTGACTGCCTGACCTGAATAAAAACTGAAAATAAGACATTCAAGCAGTTCTAATTAACCCGACAAGAAAAAAAAAAAGTCGCACACACACTTACGATATATTTTTAAAAAAAAATCCTATTCAGAAAACTTTCAAGCTTGTGCGAACGCGCAGTCGCAGGATACGCAGAACAATATGCCTGCGTTCTTGGGAGTGTGGATGAATTATAGAAAAGGTGGGAAAGGTCATCCGTTTTCGAGACGGAAGACGGAGAGACGGCGTCTCCAACAGCATGTGGATTGATTAATTAAAGATCTTTATCTTTCACTCGACTGACAGAAAGAGAAAGAGCAGGGCCGCGCAGGAAGGGAGATATGATAAAAGGGAGAGTGAGAGATGAGCGAAGCTGGGAGGTAAACCAATAGAGTAATAAGGAAGAGAAAGATGGAGAGACAGCCACTCCGCAGGGGTAGATAGATAGAAAGATTGTGGTGGTGGTGGTGGTGGTGAGGGGAGGGGGGGAGAAAAACGTGGTGCTGATGTGGAAGCGAGGGGAGGAAATGAGGCGAGAGGTGAGGATGGAGGAAAACTGTAAAAAGGTCGGGACGGAGGTGTGAAGGGGAGATGGTAGTCAAGGTGACGTGGTCTTCTACTCTTTCGTTTTTCTTTTTCAACTCTTTCACTCCCGTGATGGAGTGATGAGAGCAGAGCCAGAGAGGAGAGCGGAAGCTGTAATTAAAAGGAGGAGCGCGTGTGCTGAGGGTTTTTTTCGTGGCTAAACAGGAAATGGCCTGTGTACAAAGCTGGCTACTGTATGTGAATTTAAAAACAAACAAACAACACAACTATATTCTAATGATGTAAATACAACCTACACGCCTGTTTACATTTACAGCATCATGGAATGAGTGGTTACAAATTATCCTCATTTGCGCGGCGCTTTAGGTGTGCGCTGTAATTCGCTGTGCATCAAAGTAAGCCGGCGTTCCCATGCAGTCAGGTACGGAGTTTCATGGACACAAACACACCATATCATCACGACAATTATCCCCTCCATTACGCCGTGCTATAATTCCACTGCGTTTCCTTTGCGGACGCGAGTGCACATTTCTCTCAGCTTATTTGAATAAGCAGTCGTTAATAGCCGGCCCCTCGTCCTGGCTCGCAGTCCCCATAGCTTTTTATCCACTGTGCAAATTTTTGTTGGGTTTGTTGAAATAGCAGGTAATAAAAGGGCGATGTGCTAATTATAAATACGCAGGTTGCACTGCAGCTTAATCCCACTTCCAAGCATTTACACAACTCGATGACAAAATAAAACCATAATACTTTTCATGCTACATCACTAATTGTATATATATATATATATATATATATATATATATATATATATGATACTATGATATATAGGATCAATCCGGCACAAATATTTTGTTTGTATTTCCTAAGAACTCCACAAACACTCCATATCTCCTCCCAGTCAGCACCTCTGAAATGTCCTCGTACCTGTGCTCCAGCCCACAGGAAAGCATAAGACATTCCTGAGCATCAACATCATGAATCTCTGTGCTGCTTCTGGCTGACTGTGCTGCTTCCAAAGTGCTCAGTCAGCAGCTTAAAAAAAAAGAAAAAAAAACACAATTGGACCAACAATCAATGTCCAAACTGATGTTTGACCCTGCAGGCTTGGAAGCGCTCACTCATCAACTCCGAGATTTACAGTAACACTGCAAACTGTAGCATCTTTCCATAGGACTCTGGTTCTCTTCGGAATAACTTGCAGCGACAGCGATAAAAGCTGGAGGATATGACAGCTGAGCAGTGGGGAGTCAGTCACTCTGAGTCAGCTGTGAGCTCTCGCTGTGACTCTTAATGAAAGACTCTGACTCAGGTCAACAACGTTTGACCCACATGAGCGACTGGGCTGAAGAACCTGGTGTCAGAAGAAGATGTTTTGATACTCTACATTTCTCTCCTTGCTTTTTTTCCCATTTGTTCCGACCCCTCTAGCGTTCCCGCTCCTCGCGTTGTACCATTTACCCCTGTCCCGACGGCTCGCTCGCTTCTACGCCTCTTTGTTTTCATTTCCGCCTTTTCATCTTTTCTTCTCTCATTCTGCCACTCAATCAATCTCATTCTCCCTCGCTCTCATTACACGTCACTTTCATCATTTCATTTCGCCCCCACCCCTCCACCCCCCCACCCCACGCTCAATCAACTTCTCTAGCCTTGAGCCTTTTCGTTCTCCATCTCCCTCCCTCCCTCCTCCCATTCTCTCCTCCACTGCCCCTCCTCTCAGGTGGTCGCCCTGATAACGATGATGGTGATGATGAGGACATCGTGACCGAAAACATTCTCAGAAGTAAAATATAAACTCACATATAACACTTCACAGCCCTGCTGCTTTATTTCATCCTTCTGGAGTCCCTCCTTGTCCCTTCCCTGCCCCCCCGCTCCCTGAATTCTTTGCTTCAGGGCAGGTGCCAGGTCTCATTATAAAGTGCTAGTCGACATAACCTTCTCGCTGTGTTCACCCACTGTTTCTCTCTCTCTCTCTCTCGCTCTCTCTCTCTCTCCCTTGTTCTCTCATATCCTGACCCCTCACCGGTCCCAGCCTGACAAAACACAGTGCACATGACAAGATCCGACTTTACCCATGAGCCTCGCTGATACCCGCGTATGAAAGAGCTGCGCCACGGTTCCAAACACACACACACACACACACAAAAAAAAACCTCATTGTTGTAGCTCATCTAAAACCACTGCGTGAACACAACCCAGCAGCGCAACCTGCAAACCCTCCCGCCGCAAACGCACATGAACACACTGCTGATCCGAGATCACATAAACATATGTGCAGCCCGCTCTGCACACAAACACACAAAATCTCTCCATTACACCCCGTGACCACAGCTAATGCTCGACCCCTCAGGCTCAGGCAGTGCACCACCACAACCACCACCACAACAACAACAACCTCATTCTGAACACTCATCTCGGATCCGGCGCTCCTGCCTCGGTCCTGACACACTCACCGTGGGCCACCGACGCAAATTGGAAGCCCGCCAGCCGCAAGGTCAGGTTGGGGTGTAACATGGTTACACGCCACAACATAAACACACCACATCGGCCCATTACCGCCAACCGTTATCAGTTTGTTTTTGGTTTTGTTTTTCTCTCTGAGCTACTTTGGCTTCCTTAAATGCACCCTTGTCTCCTTCAGTGTAAAGATTTTAAAGGTCACAGTAGGATTAGGACAGGATTAGCATCCAGCCGCCCGAGCTTCTGAAACTGTGAGATCGTTTCTTCAGATGCTGCCCGGCGAACGGAAGGTCAGCGGTTTGATTCTCCGGATCAGGCGGACAATGTTATCTCCCTCAGTTAGGACACACCTGGGCAAACAGTGTTTTGAATACTCGTCTTTGAACACTCTCCAAAAAGACTCGAAATTGTTGGAGGTCCGTACCGTCAGTGAATTGGAGTCCATTTTAAAAAGAACTCATTGACAGCATTTTCGGCCAAAGACTTTCCCTCTGAACTGATTATTTTTGCTCGATACTGAATGTTGCTCCTCAACTCCACATTGTGACAGTTGCCTTGACTTTGTGTTACGAGATTCAGCTCAGAGCTGTAAGAAACGTGAAGTGGTTCTTCACATAGCACCAAGGTTGCCAAGAAAAAAAAAACAACAACTGAAGAACCAAAGCTACTGTGTTTGACGCTGGCCGACTTTTATAGCAATGCAACTAGTAAAGCACTGTGGCGACTTTAATTTCCAAAATCTTTCTTTTGCATCTTTCTTTCTGAAGAGATGCGTTCTGATGGGCTTTTTACTTCCTAATTTTTCTAAATCTCCTTTCACAGCGATAACCTTTGCATGTTGATAACACTAAGAGTCTTTTATCATCATCATAATTGCTACCTTTCATGCGCTCTTGGTCTGAACGCGCAACGTCTCTTCATTTCAGAAAACAGATTACAGTCTTTGAGCTCTGCGACTGGTGAAAAGAGGAAAAATAAATGGGTAATTTTTCAAAGAATTCATTCCGGTGACGCTGCGAACGCGGGAGTAAGATTTCTAATGTATGATAATTACACTGGGGGGGGGGGGAAGGGGCCTGAGGCGTCAATGGCGACTTTTGTGAAAATGTGCTACCTTTCATGCGCTCTTGGTCTGAACGCGCAACGTCTCTTCATTTCAGAAAACAGATTACAGTCTTTGAGCTCTGCGACTGGTGAAAAGAGGAAAAATAAATGGGTAATTTTTCAAAGAATTCATTCCGGTGACGCTGCGAACGCGGGAGTAAGATTTCTAATGTATGATAATTACACTGGGGGGGGGGGGAAGGGGCCTGAGGCGTCAATGGCGACTTTTGTGATAATGTGATATGGTGCTGCTGGTTGGTTATATAGACAGGTTGTGGGTCTGTGCGCTTGTCTCCAGCCGAGGACTGGACGGCAGCTTTTTCATGCCGTCCTCCAGCTGTCATCATCACGCACCCACTCGTGCAGAACCCAAATTACAACGGCACGAAGCCATGTGTGCGAATGCATGGATTTGTGCTGTTTGTGTGACAGAGTGTGTTTGTCTGTGTTGGAGCGAGAGAGAGCGAGAGAGAGAGAGAGAGAGATGAAGAGAGGTTAGGTCTAAAGCACATCTCTAAATTTGGCATGAGCTCAGATCAAAGGAGCGCGATGGTGGAGAAAGAGAGATGGAGGAGGTGGAACGATACCAGAACAACAAATCTCCGGAGTTTTCCTGCTCCCCTCTTCATCTTTCTATTATCATTTTCTCGCCTTCAAAAGTATTTGTTTGTGTTTGGGTCCGCACCACGTCAGCTACATTTCAAGAAAGTGGCTTTTTTTTTTCCTCCAAATAAAAACTTTGTTGACACCGTCTCGTCTCGTCTCGGCTGCAGACGAGCTCACGGGTGTTCCTCCATATGGATTTCTCTGTTTGTTTCCATTTCTAACCCTGCACCTGACGTGATCGACATCGGCGGCCTTGATGCTCAGACGCCTGATTGGCATTGACGTTTGTTAAGTGTGCAAATCTGCTCACAGAGGAAGTTTACAGCTTTCGCTGCAGACAGACGCGTTCACAAAAATAACATAAATATGTATCATCATCATCAAACGGACACGGGTTGTTTTCACACACTCTTTCACACACTTTTTTTTTGGTCCATTTTGCCTTTTTCCTTTTTTTCTTTCCTGTCTCAGCCTCCCGTCGTTGTCTCTTTTCCCTTCTAACCTCTCTGCCCCATCCCAACTCCCAAAAGGTTGTGTGAGTCATCGCCGTCTGACTTTCTTTACACCAGTGGAATAAATGGAGATCAGTGGGACTAATGCTGACTTAGGCCCCTCGTCGCTCCGACAAAGCTACAGAGCCCTTTCATTTAACCAGCACTGATCCACGGGCTCCTACACACACACACACACACACACACATGCATGCGGATGCACACACTTGGCTGCATTTCTGAATTGCACACACAGGTTGTCTGTGTTTTCTGTTGCGCAACGGGGTCTCAGAGTCACGTTTTGCAATTTTGGGGCATCCTGTTTATTCAGGGGATTTGTTATCTAACGCATGATTGCAGTGTTGTAGATTTGAATGTGTTTTGTTTAAGGCGGGCCATCCCCTCCCTGGCATTTGGATAAGATGTACCCGCAGATATACGCCACTCTGCGTCTCCACCTTAAGGTTTTCCTGAACCAGTTTGATAAACGTCTGTTAATGTTTTCTCTCTCTGACGGGCAACAATATCGAGTTTCCTGATCTCAGCAGAAGCGTCGCCGTACATCAAACGCACACATTATAGCACAGTAAAGCATTAGTAGGAGCCGTGTACTTCAATCAGCCAATTAACCTGGAGCAGAGCAGAACAAAACATTTGGCATTTGCCAATAGGGCAGCAACCTTCCAGTGATAATTAGTCTTGGAGAGAGTATACACACACATACACTCTGCCTGTCTCTCTGACACAAACACACACACACACACACACATGCCCCCTAGCACACCATCTATCACACGTCATGTCGACAACGGCGGGCAATACTTCCAGCGTAATCAATTATTTATCCTTGTCCACACGTGAGCGATCTCGAAATGGCACGTCCAAACGTAAACGCCCCAAAATACAGACAAGTGACTGCTGTCGAAGTTGACGACAGCATGTAGACAAAAAAAAAAAACGAATGGCGTGAAACTGAGCAAAGCCCTCGGGCAACAGTGATTCACTTTATGAAATGGAAGACCGACAAAAAAATGTCTGAATAATGCAAGTTTAACGTGCACACAAAAAGAGAGAAACTCACACACACACACACGCACAGACAAAAATGCAAAGGCCTGAATAGGCCCAACAGTATGTCGACAATTGAGACATTTTGTCCTGCAGAGACAGACTCAGATTTGAAATGTCAAGATAAAATGCTGTGACAGGGGGGAAAAAAACCCAGAGCAAATGTTTCGAGCAAAAAAAAAAAAAAAGAAAAAAAAAGGGAAAAGACATGAAGCAATTGCAAAGGTCCGAGTGTGTTTGATTGAGTAAGGAAGTGCGGGGGGCGGGAGGGGGGGGGGGGTGAGAAAACACAATGAGGGACAAGAGTGAAAAGATGATGGGGGAGTTAGAGTAAATTGGCGAGGCTGCTTCGGGAAGCACGCTCTGGGGAAGAGGGGGAGAGAGATGGAGAGAGACGGAGTGAGAGACAGTGAAAGAGGCGAAAGGGCTGTGGAGTCAGAGAGGAGTGCAGCAGCCAGAATGGATTGTTAGCTGGTAAACGACTGTCACTTTCTGCAGGGAGATAAACAGATTTGACGGCGCCGCATTCTCCGTCTCGCCTCTTGTCCCTTTCTTTCCTCGACGTGTCCTGACAACTCGAACCACGAAAAAAAAAACACTTTCTGACTCTCCCTTTTCTTCTTCTTCTCTGTTCCCAGCTGTTTCAAAACCATCTTTCCCGTTTTTCTTTTTTTTTTCTGCTTTCGCCCTTCCGGCACAAACGTGGGATAAGAGGAAGGCGAAAAGGGGAGAACATGAATAAAGATCCCGTTTTCCATTATCCACACGTTCCGTTCTCCACATCGCTTCCCAGGGCCTTGTGACAAGATTAGACGAGGGTGGGGGAGCGGTGGGTAAAAGAAAAAAAAAAAATCAAATGAAAGAGCCATTTTTTTTCCCCCTGACATCTGGAAAAGGTAGAAAGGGACAGAGAAAAGGGAGAAGCAAATGAGATGGAGCGTGTTAACAACGCGTAGAGGGGGATCAGAGAGGAGGTACGTGTGCGGAGTCAAGTGTGTGTGTGTGTGAGGGGGGGGTCAGTGGTGCGATGAAGTACATAGGAATTAAAGAGATACATCAATGCAGACGGTTTGTGATCAGCCGTCACCTAGGATCTGCACACCTGCCCACATACACAATGTCAGAAACAAAGTGAAACTAAAAGAAAAAAGCTAACACAGACACACACAAACACACACACACACACACACATTAATCATTCCCATCATGCCTGGCTCCTGTAGAGTGAAAACAGTGTTTGCAGACTGGCGCTGACCGAAGAGACAAACACACCAAAACAGATATGAGGAACAAACACAGGTTGGTTTTTTTTTTGTTTGTTTTTGTTGTTTTTTAACCGGAATAAAAGAAAGGAGAGAGAGAGATAGAGCAGGGTGAAACGATGAAAGAGAAGAAATCGTCTGAATAAGTGAGAAGGCAGAAGCGATGGAATAAAGGAGGTGTGGATTCATTAGAGCAGTGTGGCTTCCACGCTCTTCCTCTGTGATGAAGAAAGATGCTCTGCTGTGATCGCGAGGCCTCTGGAGGGAAGACAGGGAAATCTAAACAATGTGAAAATTAGGCCATGCTAACACACACACACACACACACACACACACACACTCACACACACACACACGTGCTAGTTCACTCCGTGTAACACATCACCTCCTCAAAGCTGATCACAAAGATGCACAAAGCAAGCCACAGCTAGTCTGCAAGCATCTCCCCTTCCCATATACACACACACACACACATTCACACTCTGAATGTTTACATACACAATCGTAGGAATAAATAAGATTCGAATATCTAACAAATAAATATAAATATTTCATCAATGGAGCCATGTGAATTAGCTCCATCATTAAGTAAACAGGGACAAGGCAGAGATTGCAATATTCATGTGGAGCCCTGAATTCATACGGCTGTTGGGAGGTGTGGCCCCCCAGGGGCCCCACACAGATCTGGAACAACACCATGAATACAGTGTGTGTGGGTGTATGCGTGTGTGTGTGTGTGTGTGTGTGTGTGTGTTGGGAGAGGGGGTGTTGGGATGTGTGTACACTGTTCTAATGCACTCAGATCCCTATTTATAGATATCAGAGAAGGGTTGTTAGAAGGAAGATGCTGAGATGTTATGTAAGTGAAGCCTGGAGAAGCTGCAAGGAAATGAGGAAAGTGTGGGATTAAAAGAGGACAAGAGAGTGGGGAGTGGAGGATTAAAAAAATAAACCTACAAGAAACAAAGTGGAAAGAGAGGAAGAAGGGCGGATGAGGGATGGAGGGATGGAGGGAAGCACCACATGGCAAAGAGGCAGCAAAAATCAAAGCAGCGCGGCAGCGTGGAAGATGAAAATGGGGAGAATAAGGTGGTTCACAGTGAGATCAAAGGAGGGATGGATAACAGACACAAAACAGATGTGGAGCGCTGCAGCTTCATCAGTGGAGGAGAGTGGGGGATTTACATGTGGCTGCCCCATGGTATGAAGACAGGCTGTGTTTGTACCGGGAGGGAAAGGTAGAGGAGAAAAGATGGAGAGATTATTATGTGAAGCAGGGAGGGGGTGGAGAAGAGGAGACAGAGATAGACACAGGCGCATCAGTGAAAGTGGCTGCGAGACGGGGAAAGAGCGACGGAAACAGATTGAAACGAGAACACGGAGGAGATGAGAGGGAGAAACTCAGGCAAGAGGAAGATGGAGGGAATAAATATATTAATCTGCTGTAGGTTTCTGACAGCGTGTGGCAGACGGTGGAGCGAGCTGGAGAGGAGGAGTGCAGCGGGGGGGGGGGGGGGGGGGGGGGGTGAAAAGAGAGGGGGGGGGTGGGGTGTGGGGAAGAAGAGAGCATGGGCGACTGTGTAATGACTTTAATGAAAGCGCCAAATCCCAACTGGACACTTCAGACAGGACTCCCGGGAAGTGAAGAGGAGAAAGGGAAGAGGGGAAGAGGGGAAGAGGGGAAGAGGGGAAGAGGGGAAGAGGTGGAGTAACAGGTGGAAAGGGTCATTACATAGGGGCTAAAACGAAAAAGCTTCAAACGAAAGAAGATACTTTGTTAGAATAACAAATGGAACAGAGGTGGAGATACAAAATGTGTGCGTGAGTGTGTGTGTGTGTGTGTATGTGTGTGTGTGTGTGTTGGCAAATCCAGCAAAACATATTATAGAATTTGAATGATGAATGCTCCGGGGGGTTTGGCGCTCTGTCTTACAAATAAATCTCCCGTCGCCTCGGGCGTTTCTGTAGCGCTGAGCACATTCAGTTCTGGCTCCACTTTCATTTCTGGAAAAGGGTAAAGGAGTGTTTTTGTGTTCCTGTGTATACTTGTGTGTGTGTGTGTGTGTGTGTGTGTGTGTGTAACACATCCTGTCATCTTACTTACGAGAGCTCACACATTCACAGTTTAGCACTTTGGATAAAAACGATTGTTTTCCATCATCCTTTTTTTTTTCTCTCTTTTCGGCACGGTAAGCAAAACGAGGCTATATGAAACCAAAGCTGTGGTTATAAACACAACTAACAAAACTACCTGAACCACACACACACACACACACACACACACACACACACACACACACACACACACACACACACACACACACACATACACACACACACATATGGCCGAACCACCCAGCAACACAGAAACATAGTTTGAAATCCTTGGCGCGTCTTGTCTCCTTCACTGTCTTACCCTCTCCCCCGTCTCCCTTTCCTCCCCTGTCTGAGGGAACGAGATGCACTCAGACAGACGGTGAGGCTGGAGGTGAGACAGGGGTTAATTTAGTCCTTTAAACAGGACGACCGATTGGATTACCAGCCCGGCCCAGCAGGCCGCCACTCGCAGAATTAAAAAGGACATACCTCAAAACAAAACAAACAAAAAAAAAGACTCCCGGCGTCTTTCTCTCCGATCACTATGCAGATCATGGAGCGGCGGCGATGCCAAGCTGAGGTCGCTTTGTTTTCAGCAAACACCAAGTGATTTTTTTTTTTTAAGTGAATGGAACTGAACCTCTACACACACAAAAAAAAAAAAAAAATGGAAGAGCATAAAAGACTAAGGTTGAAAGACCACCTCCCTTACACACACACACACACACACACATCACGACGAGATGAAAAGAGGGCGATTTTCATGCGGCTGAAAACCGGATCCCTCTGGAGGCCAGGACAACCTGAAAGAAAGACGGAGCGGGACCGGGAAAGGAGAGGAGACTGAGAAACATGGAGAAAGAGAGAAAAGCGGAGATAATAAAGAACAAGTTACTTTGCCCTACTCCAATTTCTGGTGACCCCACCCCCACCCCTCCACCTCCACCCCCCACGGCCCCTTTCACTCTTTCAATCTGCCTTCATTGAGTTATTGTGTCCTTGGTTTTCTCTCTCATATGAATTACACAGGGTTTTATTTTGACCAGGAGCCTAATTGAACCCGAGTGCTTGTTCAGAGGGAAAAAAAAAGATGCAATTGAAAGAGTGGGGAGAAAAACAACAACAGACAGAGAGACAGACAGACAGACTGTAGAGTGGGATGGATGGGTGGATGATATAAAGGGAAGGGAGGGGAAGCAAGTCTGGTGGACAGTGAGCTAAGTGCAGTGAAAAGTTGGTGGATAGAAAAAGATTGGAGGAGTGTGTGTGTGTGTGTGTGTGTGTAGGTGTCTGGCTGCCCATCATTCTGTCAGTGCGTGTGTGTCTGTGTGAGGAAGTGAGAAGTGGGGGGGTGGGGGGGGGGGGTGCAGACTGGGATAAAAGGGCTTTGCAGCCATGAATGTCATACTAATAAAGCCCAGTCAGATACTGAGGTTCAGCCTGTGAGGTGAGGAATGACAGGGCGGGAAGGAAGAGTGGAAGAAGAGGAGGAGATAAGGGAGACAGAGAGAAGCAGAGAGGGGAAGCAGGAAAGATGGAGGGAGCGGTACAAGAAAGGGGGGAAGGAAAAAAAAAAACCTCATCGCTCATCCTGACACATTCGCACAGTTGCTAAAACTTTCTGCCGGAGAAGAAAGAACAGACACTTACAAAGGAGGCGAGAAAGTGAGACAAAAGGGTACGGAGGGATGAAGGAGGTGTGAGGAATGAGCAGGGGAGGAATGAAAAGAGAGGAAAGAGGAATGGAAGGAGGTGGGGGGGGGGGAACGAGGGAGGCAAACGGGAAACGGGAGCAGGGCAGAACGAACGCCGATGCCGATATCCCATTTTCCGTGGAGGAGATGAAAGAGAGAAAATAAAAAGGGGGGGATTAGAAAAGAGTGGGCCGAGAAAAGGAACGTTTTTCTCGTGGGGACTTAAAAAGGCCAAATGGGAGAAGAAGTGAAAAAACGGAAATGCGTGAAGAAGAGAGACAGGGGGCGACAGGTTTGATTCTACTAATCGGCGGTTCGGGGGATGTGGGTGATGTGGGTGATGTGGGAGAGTTATCATTAACGCTGCCATCTAAAAATAACATTGGCATTTGGTAGCGGCGGTGGGAGAAATGGGGAAGCGGCAGAGGGAGAGGTAATTACAGCAGGCCTATTAGCATGCACGCAGCCCTCATTAAATATTCACACAGGAAGCTGGAGCCGAGGAGTAATGGTTCTGGGCAAGTGTAAGACAGACAGCCCGTCAGCCAGCGCCGCTAACCGTCAGGACAGCGAGGACTGGGAGAGGCTAGCTGCTCGTCCATCCGGCCATGTATCCACTCACATCAAGTCCACCGGCTGCACAACGGTGGCGCTCTTATGGCCGTGCCATCAGCGATTAGTTAACATCTGCAAGCCAAACGTAACGCGCCGCTCTTTATAGGACGCCGGTCAAAATTAACCAAAGCAGACGGCTTTCTTACGACGTGGCGGAATTAAAAATTGAAGCTAAACGTTTGCAATATAAACAAGGACACGACGGGGAATTGTGCCTAGCACATAAAGTGCAATCGCCTTTAATGGCGATTTAAAAGGTGCATTCCGTATGTTACGACGAGTTCTTTTCTTCCGTTGCTCAGTTATAGAAAATAAGGCCTGTAAACGCTTATCTAAATATTCATTTAGACAATTTAAGACAATTTTCCGGGTCTTCAATCACCCAAGGAGACGGTGATCCAGAGAGCCAACAAGCCATAAAGCCTATTAGCAAGGCAGACAGACACGTATACCCAGATGGAGAGACAGTCTAATGAACAGCAGGGAGACACATGGCTCGGGGCCTGCTAGCAGCCTCACGTACTAATACACAAACCTGCTGAAGGTGGTGCAGTGGACAAGCGCACAAACTGCACCCACGTGTCTAATGTATACATGGGAAAGAATCACCTGTAAACTGTTGCACGTAGACGAAGGAGAAACTGATGCGAATAAAAAAAGACATGAGCCCAAACAGGCGTTCAGACATGGAGATCCACTGACACTCAGGGCCAAACAAGTCAACACAAATCGACACTCGACATCCGAGTGTGCTTCAGCACTCACCGACTCCGTGACGCTAATCTCGCCCGACGTTTTGACACAAATGCAGAGCGATATAAATAAACATATGTCCACAGCACCAACACAACCAACACCCCTGGCACTGATACGAGCAGGCAGCTCAGCGCGCACATCTCCACACTCGCCCCGACTTCACAAGCAGCACACAAACACAAAACACAACCGCGTGCGTGAAATCATAATGCTATTTGAAAACTTGATGGATACTTTCACCGAAAACTTCTGATTATTTTCATACAAACAAACAAACAAACAAACAAACAAAAGGAATTGTGTCCAACCCAAAGTTTCCATATACATTTGAAAAGAGAAATTAAAAATATTTTTTCATTTCACACATAAAATGATGAACAAGTCGTTTTAAAAATGAAAGAACAGATTATGTGTAGCATGGTACATACTGTATCACAACTCCTGTGCGTGTCTTAACTTCTTTCAGCTTAGTGTTAGCGCCCGGAGCTCCAGTGCTTTGGTTCAGTCTAAGCTAACGCTGCCCCTCAACGTGTGAAGACTAATTAATAACAGAGGGGCTTTTTGAGTCTTCTCTACCCTGAAGGATATGTTGACAGCGTCGCACATATTTGGAATGTAAATTCTTTGCCTTAGCAGAAAAGTAAATACGTTTTTGTACTGTTTAATTTTTAATGATGGGAACCTTGAGACGGCTGAATGTGCGTTACATCATCAGCAACAAGGATTTCACAATGATAACTGCGAATATCCACAACGTTAAAGGCCAACTCTCATTCTGTGTTGAGAAAAAAAAAATCAAATACAACCAGGAAGAATAATTTTCTTATTTCATAAGGTGAAAAAGACGTCGCGGGGACAATGACACAAGTTGTCAATGAGAGAAACAGGCGCACAAACTAAATTACCCAGTGTCACACCTTGGCACCCACACACAGCCGGTTTCCCGAAACTAACAAGTACAAACATGACCTAGCCTTGTCCCTGAGAAAAATCACACTGACGGGCTGGCATCCACTGAAACAGCTCGGTGCCAGACACGCACACCCACACAGTGTACCTGCAGCACAGTGACACAAACATGCAAATACCAGGTGCTGGGAAATGGAGGATTCTGGATGTGGATATGCAATCACTAACAACTGTTAAGAGTTGAGATTGAGGGGGTGCAGTTGGCTGAGCCCAGGTACCGGCATGTCAAATCATGGCAGTTTACACACACACACACACACACGCGTGCATGCAGACACAGGTTTCGAATATGTCGCACAACAGCCTTTTCATGGCTGCCATACGAACGCTTAGGCCAAGCCCATTTCGAAAAGGCTGTTCACATGCAGGTGGTTTGTTCGTACTATGCAACCTGACTCATTTGCTTTGATCCATTTGTAGAAAGTGACAACAAATCCTTCTTGACTTTGCGCCAAAAGAAAAAAAATGACCTCCCGTTTAAAAAGACGTCTGGGTGTTGAAATACAATTACCGTTAAACACATCATTAGCAAACACAAGCTTATATAGCACATATGTTTTAGAGTTAGGCTTTGCTTTGTTTTGTTTCGTACTCCTCTTAACTCATCGGATTCAGATTGTGTCATGTCGCAATGTCATATTTCTATGTGTTTCTAGAGCACGACTTTCAAAAAGACATCATTTCTGTTAAAATCAGGCAAAACAGATGGCCCGGCCTGCTGCTGACTAAACTCACTGCAATACTGATGGCAATATTCTCTTCGATATTATCTGAGAAAAAGAAAGAAAATGGACATTAAGTCATGAAAATGGAAAGAAAACATGAAAAAAAACGAAAAATAATCCTCAATCCAAACTGCTCCTGATGTGTTTCTCTATACGCACTCTTATATGACCATACGCTGACATAACAATATCAATCATGCACACAAGCATCCTCTTAAGATCCGACTAATAAGGCTAAAGGGGGGGGGGTGGTCAGGTCCCACTTCTCGCTGCTTTTCAAGTACTTACAATGCAGCTACAGTTCCCAGCAGTCGCCAACCACGGGCCAGACAAAGACTGACAGTACAGTCACGGTCTCAGACATTGATTACGTAAATCTCCTTACATAAGTACTCTACAAGGATAAGTGTTTATTTGTGCGTCGCCTGACACAGTGGACGCCTTGGTACATGCGTGAGAGTCGCATTACGCGAGCACACCCATATGTTTTGGATGCATCGGCTGCTGTATTTCTGCCGTCTGTTTCAATATTTGTCTCCGTATGGGTTCAGTATATCTGTAAATCCCCAATTCACAAATAGCCGTGCCTCAAATGTCAATCCAATAGACGAGGCGAGCGGGGATGCTGGATCTGGGGGAATGGCGAAGGTCACCCCACATACGTTTGGAAACTGTTGAACAACAACCAACAACATCAACAACAAAATCTCCGGACGATTTCCCGGACTTTCTAGTTCTCAACAACAACATAAAAAAAACCCAGAGAGAGTGAGAGAGGGCGAGAGAAGCAACGTAGAATGCTCTTTCAGTCCACAGAACAAGAGTCTGACTTGTTCCCTCTGTTTGAGCAGATGCAGGCAATGGCTGACTGATGGTTCGGAAGGACAATGTAATTGGGTTCTGGAAGCATCTCTCTCCTGGGAGATGACTTCTGGTTCGCCTGCCTGATATTTGTGACATGGAGAGAGTTTCCTGTTGCACAACCGCTGACATTTGAGACGAGGAAAACAACTCATAGTGACAAGCAATAATCAGTAGCAGTGGACAATGTGACTCTGATTATTCTGAGGTTGACAATGAGTCTTTAAAAATACTGCCTTTGTTGCACTGCTGCCACATGGGTGTGTTCTGACTTCTACTCTATTTATATATACATATACATACACACACACACACACATACATACATTTCCAGCCCCAAATTGCCCAAATATTATCATATATGGAGCCATTTAGCATTTACACTGCATACATACAATTTGTATATACATTCCCTCTAACGACGACATCTCCCGAGAAATTTTGTTTTAGTCTTTGTTTTTTTATGAATAGTGCTTTAATGACAATGCAGAAACTAGCATACTTCACTCTGCACCCAAAAGGTGAATAAATATCATCAAATGTCATCGAACTTGAGAACCCAACCCCCCCGCTCCAAACACCCTGAACTGTTGTCATTTGTAGTCTGTGCGTATATAATTGTGGCAAAATATGGTTCTAAAGACACCCAATTTTATGTATGTATTAATTACTTAGTACTCGTGGGTCATATTATTATGTTATTGTTGACAGGCTGGTCTGAGTCTAGTTTGGACACACCCTATGTAGGACTGAGGGCTATGAATGACATTTAACGCTACCACATTTAAAATAGCCATGTCCATCCCTGCTATGAATATCTTCTAGGTCTACAGAGGATTGTAGCATATAGTCCTGGCTAACTAGTGCGGTGTAATCTAAAACAAGTAAAACTGGAGTTCCATCAAATTTGGACCTTTATTTTCCATTAGAAAATAAAACAAAAACAATCTCGGTTGGTGTCAAGTACATCTGGTCAAAAGCAGTTGCATGAAAGGTGTCTGAGGCTTAAAAACATGGTGGGCTGGTCATCTTCCGGACCACAGGGATCCACCCCAGTGAGGAGAATACAGGGAGTTCAGCTAGTAAACGGTTTACCTCTCCAGTCACCCGGCTACCTTCTCCACTTAGGATCACAATCTCGTTGGTCCTTGACAGCGGTGCAGCCACCTTACTGGCAATCTTGGGTAGAGCCTCCAGGACCAGAGCAGTCTTTGCAGCATCTCCATACTGCTGGTAGGCATCAGCTTTCAGCCTCATCGTCTCAGCCTGCGCCTTTCCCACCGCTTCAATGGAGGCGGCCTCTGCCTCACCGATACAGCGGATCTTCTCAGCCTCTGCCTGTGCTGTGAGCACCTTCGCTATCTTCTGTCCCTCAGCCAGCTGCTGCATCTCGTAGGCTTTAGCTTCAGCAGGTCTCTTCACAGTGGCGATGAGCTCCTTGTCAGTGCGGTCAATCTCCTTCTCCTCTACTGTGATCTGCTTCTTCCTCTGCACCAGCTCAATTTCTATCTCTTCCAGACGGATCTTCTGCTCTTCTTTGACTGCCTGAAGCTCATAGGCCAGCTGGGCCTCAGCTTTCTTTATGTTAACTTCCTGGTTGAAAGAAGCTTTCTGCATTTTCAGCTCTCGTTTGGAATCAGCCATTTTTGTATGAGCTAAGAACTTAGCAGCCATCCTTTCTTTCTTACACTCAGCTTCCCTTATGCCAGCATCTCTCTCCGCCTCTGCCACTCCAATATCCGCATCCCTCCGAACTGCAGCTGTTTGAGTTTTGCCCAGTGAGCTCAGATACTTCACTTTATCATACACATCCTTGATGGTGAAGCTGAGGATCTCGAAGCCCATGCGACCAACATCAGGTGCTGCCACCTCTCGCACCAGAGCTGCAAATCTGTCTCTGTCTCGGTAAATCTGCTCCACAGTTAGTGTGCCTAGGATGGCGCGCAGGTGACCCCCGAGGTTCTGCAGGATGACACTTTTAATCTCCCTGACTGACTTCCCCAGGAACTGCTCACAGGCGTAACCCAGCAGTTCCTTCTCTGCCATCACCTTCACCTGAGCCACCCCAGTGACAGTAATAGCTACACCCTCCGCCGTCTCTACAGACTCACACTTGGGCCGCAGGGTCATAATCTCAAGCGTTAGCCTCTGGATGTCAGAGATGAGCCACCACCCCCATGCCCAGCCTCCCACGACATAGGTCTTTTGATCTGAGCCGCAGCAGCCGCCTGAAACTACAAGGGCCTCGTTTGGCCCAACGGTGTGACAGTTTCCCATTTTGCCGACGGAAAAACGCCAGTATTCAAAACTGCTCCACTTAATTCCACTTATAAGCTATAAACTTTCAGTATTTTCCACCACACTGTGAGTCATTGTCCGCAAAAAGCTTGAAAGTCCTGTCCCGGGAAAAGTTTGTGTTTCTGTCTTCTGTGGTCGGGGAGTTCTGGCTCTTCTTCTCTTGCCTTATACTTCCTGGTGGCTGTTAAGTGTATGAGGCTGTCACGACCTCAGAGGAAAGTGTTCTACATTACAGAATTATTGGCTGTATTACTGGTACATTGTCATCTTCAAAGGAAACCTATCGACTAGGCCAATATGGCTCCTACATTATTCATTCAGCTCCACCAGGAGGCTACCCAGTGCCACGGCAATCTTCTGGTCCTGAACACCAAGACGCTCCACTGGGGCGTCTGAGGGAACGTAACCTTGGTGATGATTTATAAGAGGCGAGGACGCCATTTTTAAACGATTCCGATCTTCAGATAAATTAACTGCAACATCAAAGGACAAGTCTATTGAAAGCCGATGAGTTCATAGTTGCGTTTCCTTAAACCACTTGTTTGCTCAACCAGCAGGCAACACAGGCAATACGCGTCTTAATGGTACGCGTTTCAAGTACCGGGAGTGTGCCTGTGACAGGTTAATGAGAAATCAAATATTTGAGCAGAAAGACTTATGAATGGGCAGCGTTCAGCTACCCCGCTGCTCACTCAGATAAAGGGTTAACAGCAGGCCGCGATGGTGTAATGGCAAAATTCAACAATTATCACATCTAGTCATACAAAATGCACAGTTGTCGCCCTTTTTATGGTGTTATGATAAAGCCACGGGGAGCTGCAATGGCCAGAGGAGTGGGCAGAAAGAGAGAGGCGCGCAGGAAGGATGAAAAAAAAAAAGAAACGAACGAACGGGGAGAAAAGAGCGAGGGAGCGTGTGAGAAGCCCCCAGATACAGAGAGAAGTGGTTGTGTTTTCACGAGATAAGGCCAAGGAGCTAAATCACATAGTGAGCGAGGAGGTATGCTATTAAGCAGGACAAATATGCCTATTCAAACAGCAACTTTCACAGGCCAAATGGAAATACGGTCGAGCAAGAGACGGAGCGGAGGAGGAGAGAGGGAGGGAGCGAGGGTGGGAGGAGGAGAGAGACAAGAGAGAGAAGATGAGTAAGGGTAAAAGGGGCAACGGAGGGAAAGAGCCAGAGATGAATTATGCCCGGTGGAGAGAGAGAGAGAGAGAGCAAAAAAGACGGCGCTATTTCATTTGTCTAATTATATTTATCTATCTCGCGCTCACAAACAAACAAAAGAGACAAATGGCGCTGACTGAACAAAGTGCAGCTGAATGGGTGCTAGCGGGCAAGGACATAAGCGCGCGTTAACCGAAGGCATGCATCAGCGGGAACGGCGACGGAGCCGGGAAGGAATACGGAGCGCGGCGAATTTAAAAAAAAAAAAAAAAAACGGGAAGTGAGGAGGGAAAAGTGGGGAAGAAATGAGAAAGCTGAGAGCGGAGAAGATGGCAGGGCTGAAGGCGCCGGCCAGATTGACACTGAAAAATTAATGTGCAATTGCACGGAGGGAGGCGAGATGGAGAGAGAACGGGTGAGTGACACAAGAATGGAGAAGGAGGGTATTGGTCCCGGCGCTGACAGATTTAAGGTTATGGTCTATGCACTGCTCAACCCCACACACACACGCACACGCACACTCACACGCACAAACACACACATCAACGTCTCCCACTTGTTCTCTTCTCATTTCCAGCTCTGTCTGTCGTCACTTTTTCTCTCCCTCCCTTTTCAATCCCATTTCTCACCCCCTCCCCCCCCCCCCCACCCTCCACTCTCCATGCATGTGTGTAGTGGATTTGTCTTCAGCATGTCTTACACACACACACACAGTCACACATTCTTCAACTCTTCAGCCAATGTTCATCTTCGTCCATCAGACTGTGTGAATTTGCCATCTGTCAGACAGCAGCGTATCGATTGGCCCACACACTTGTCATTCTTCCAGTCTCTCACCTTCCTGTCCAATCTCCACATCTCCATATGAGAATCGTATCCAGACCCCCCACACACACACACCATCCATCCCTGCATCTGTTCCTCCATTATCACACCTCCTCTAACACTTTCATCTCTCCATTTCTCCACCCGGCTCGACACCATTCCCACAATCCACTTCACTTTTTCTTTCATTTCACTCCCTGGGCTTTATGGCGCACACAAATCAGGACTATGGGCTTTTATGTCGTGATCAGTAACCCAAATGGAAACACCGGCATAATAGTGATTACCTGTCATAGCCCGGCTCGGCTTATAGGCAGTGCAAGAGCATCCATCCTGGCCTGGAAATAGCAGACTAACAGTCTTAACAGCCTCCGTAATTCAGCCCACTCTCTTGTGTTGCTCTCCCACGCGGCGTTGAACGCCACCATGGCGACTCTGGAGTCGTTCCAAAAAAAACTAAACCTGAAGGAAAACACAACTTTTTTTTTTTGGTCCATCTCCCCCGTTTTTTTTTGTCCCTCGCTACGTTCACCTCACAAATGCTGTCAGGCAGCGTTGTGCACTTGTTGCACAGTTCTTCATGTTCAGATGGAAGTTGTGCATAAGTGTGTGTGTGAGTGTGTGAGATTCAAGGTCTCCTAGTAACGCAGCAGATTTAACTAAAGAGCCTGCTGACAGACAGACAGTCTTGTCAATCTGCTGGGTATAGTCTGTCATTGTCAATGCACCATGCTCATTTTATTTCCAAGGGGAAAAAAAGCGTTTCCTTTCTCCATTGTTCATTTTAACCAACGACGTTACTCATGTGGAAATTGGCTGCCAGTTGTCAATGTGCTCAGCAGGAAACCTATACAATTTATGTTCTTTCAGGCAGACTCCTGTTAGGATTATTTACTTATTTATTTGTTCTTTATCAAAGAACAAAATGTCAAATCTTGATCTTTGTTTACCATAACTTACATTTACAACAGAGACTGTACCTTCAGCAGAAAGTCCACACATCTAAGCTGTCAATCAACTGCCCCGAGTCCTATTGATGTGTTGGTTTTTTTTAGCGAGACCTGACTAGAGCCACTTTAATCTACTCATGAATACTGCACGAAGAATGAAGGGAAAAAAAAATCTCTGCCGCTCACGTCGAATGGAACTGCGATCCATAAACACCAGAGCGCTGATGTTTTATTTCTTTGCCTTTCTTTACTTTTTTTTTTTTACACATGTTTAATGTGCTGAAATATTTTTTATTGTGTGCACACCTATGGTAATTTTGTTTCGGATAGACTTTGTTGTCACTGATGCAGAGATGCTTTTGTCCATTTTTAGTCCATTACGTTTGAAGTGTGATGTTTTACGAGCCACTTTCTTTCTTTTTATTATTTTCTTATTTTCTATTGATGTAACACCCCACAATCCTTCTTACCACTTTGTTCCCTGTATTTTGTTATCTTTTTTTTTCCTTTTCCTCGAATAAACCCCACCTTGCTACAGCTACTTCCAGGAATGTTGGGTTTTACAAGACTCCTGTGCCATGCACCGCAGGAGTCACGGTGCTTGGCTACACCTTGTGACTCCGGCGGTTTCCATAAAGCAAGATGCAGCCTCGCAGAGGAGATGTGCAGGAGAAAACATGGTGTCGTGATCAATCAAAAAAAAACTGACGGAGGCCCATGAGATTGCCAAGGCAGCGGAGTCAGATGAGAGCAAGCTTTGTTTGCAGTCAGAGCTCAGAAGCTGTCTGGGGATTCACCAGACTCAGACCGACGAACCAACCAACACCCGCTCCCTGCATCATCCAATCGGTGTTTTCTCTGCCTGTAGAGAAACGGTTCATCACTTACGCTGACAAACTCTATTTCCATTCCCCAGGCAAGTAAGCAGTACTTGTACTTTTTGTGCAAAGCATTCTATGTTATTTTGAAATAAAATGTTTCAATGCAAAAAAAAAAAAATGGCTACCACCAATGCATCATGTACTGTACACTTTAAAAACACACGCTACTTGCTATAATAAATCTCTGCCTCGGGTTGTTACAAGATTGCTAATAAGGTTAGTTGTCTATGAAACAAAGGCTGGACCCACAACAAGCCTCGTTTGATCCATATTACAGGTGTTGAGTGATGAATGAGTGTGTGTCCATATTTCAGCATGTAAAGTCATGTTGCGTTTTCCTGTACGAGCCGCACGTCTTCATCAAAGAAGAATAATGAATTAGACGACTACAATATCTTGAAATTAGATTTGTTGGCGAGATGAAAAAGCATCTGTGTGTGTGTGTGTGTGTGTGTGTGTGTGTAAGATATTCTTTCTCATCACAAGAACAAACGCAGAGCAATCTATAGCTCTGCATGAAGAATCGCTTTGTAAAAGGTTGGAATTTCATTATGGGATCCGCAATCTGACGTCCCGTCATTCCTCATCCACTGCTTAACGGGCAACGCTGTGAATTTAAAGGTGGAATAAGTACGATCAGTAAATCAGCACATGCTTCTGCTAAGATTTTCACATGTTTGCTGATCAATTCATACACATCAGCAGTTACACATAGTGACGGTGTGGTTTTCATGCCTTTTTTTTGTGTGGTGCTCGGAATTTAAAGAGACGTTACTCAAGCATTTCCTCTCTGTCAATCTCTTCTTCTTTTTTTTTATTCAGATCTTATGAGATCTGTCAGGCAGTCTTTCCCAAGTCATCCTTTATTTAAATGGTATGATATTATAACGGGAGGAACATTGATTTCTGCCTTAAGGAAAAGCTTTAAACAGCTGTGCCTCACTCTGCCCTGATCCATCAGCTGACGCAGTAAACTGCTTTTCCTTCTGAGACGTGATGAGCGCTCATCTTCTGCAAGGGGAAGATGAAAACTTTAAACATTCAAAAAGCCGCTGAGGTCAGTGAAGGGGGCTGTAATATGAAAAGTGAGGGGGCGGGGGATAAAAGATTAACTTCATTGTATAATCAATCACACTTGTTCCCTTCCATTAATCAGCTTTACTACGTTCCTCAAGTGCCTCGTTTTCACGACCCCCAAATTCACTTCACGCGTGGCGTTGTGCTCGAGCTGCTCAGCTTTTCAAGTTCCCACAGATCAAAACCTTTTCAATACGTCTCCTGATCTGCGACGCTCCATTCCATCACATCTCCCAAAAAGAGAAAGCAGATACTCTGATTGGCCAGAAATATTGAATTGTTTCCTACGGTACCTGCTGCCAGGTCGGCTCTGAGAGAGAGTATACAAACATACCTTCTGTCAAAATTTTGATGGATGGTCCCCAGGGACCCCCCCCGACCCCAGGGGACCCCCCCCCCCCCCCCCCCCCCCCCC
>JAFBJQ010040694.1:521010-533963 GCA_016785345.1 Trinectes maculatus
TGTGTGTGTGTGTGTGTGTGTGTGTGTGTGTGTGTGTGTGTGTGTATATATATATATATATATATGTGTGTGTGTGTGTGTACAAAGCCAGTTAACAGAAGTACGTCTCACTGCGGCAACTACCGCTGAGATAGCTGACGGTGAACTCAACATCATCTTTATGCCAACTGGTGCTATTTATAGACCACATTTACATGAACGTCCAGTAGCACCTTCATCTTATGCATAACAAACAGGCTCCTTTTGTTCTCACCTTCAGTAGCACCTCACCAGCAGAAGAGGGGAAGACTCCACTGATGTCCCGGAGTTATAAAAGTGAAAACACCTGGAAACCTTCCTCGCTAAATCTAAAAAATAAATAAATTGCAATCCAAAAAAACAAAAACAAAAAAACCCCCACCCCTCCAACGAGACCCTCGACTGTTTCTGTCGTCAAATCTGTTGCTTCTTGTTCCACACAGGACAAACAGGACTTGGCTCGGATAAAAATTGGCTTTGAGCCCTTTGCAGCAGATTTCATCTCACTGTTAGTGGAGGAAATGTTGCCCAGGGCACGGCAGGTGATCGATATTATCAAGGTGTATCTTCCAATGGAATCAATCACCCCCGACGGCTTTCCGATAGACGAGCAGAAATGAAATGTGCCCGTCTCTGGTGAGAGAGCGATGGGAATCCAAGTGGTCACTAATGTGGAGGTGTCACTCACTTCTCGGGTCAGGACTTTAAACAGGGTTGTGTACGATTCTATTACAATATCATCGCAAGTTTTTCGTAAAAAAAACAATTTAACGCTAAATTATCGAAATTTGGTTTTCACTAAAAAATGAAACAATGGACTGCAGACGGGGGCTAAGAACACTATTTTTATCAAAAAGATGAAAACAAAGCATCGCTCAGCATCCTAATGCTTCACTAATGCCCTGAATAGGAAGAGGCTTTGATTGCTGTGTGTAATCAGCCTCGAGTTAGCTTCCTTACTGAACAAACATTACACTTGCAGGCTTCTGGTGAAACCACAGGCTTTTCCTAATTTGGCACTGAATGTGCCAGCAGGTGGGTAATGAGTTCCAAAGCCTGGGACGGCAGCTCCACCAGCATGGCCACCCACTCTGAGAGAATGACCATCTTTGATGTAGGCAGCCAGAGGCACTGCCATTGACCTGTGCCGTGGGTGGCGAGGGGGGGGAGGGGGCCACGATTGGCGGGCTCTTCGTTCGATGACAGCACTACTTAAGGGGCGCGGCTTCAAATTATGCCTTAACTACCTCTTCTATCATTACCCAACCATCCTTATCCCCCCCCTCCTCGCCCCCCACAGGGCTCTGCCACGATGAGAGACGAGCCTCGCCAACTCGAGAGACTCGAGCGTGTCTGAGGAGTGTATTTTTATACGCGCAACGCGTGCGTTTGTTTGATCGCGTGCAGGTGTGCGCGAGCTCAGACCGGGCTTCCGTTCATCAGCGAGCTCGGCTCCCCGGGCGCTGCTGGAGACACGGGTTGTCTCGGAGGACACTGATTGGTACAGCAGGGGATGATGAGCTGGAGGTAGATGAGGTGAAAATGAACTAAGCCTGACCTGAGTGCACACACAGTCAGCGCGGCACACACACACACCGCTCACGTTTTTCTCTCCCTGACACATGAAACACTTGTGGGGAGAGCAGCTTATTCCGTATGCTTTGACTCAACATTTCATTTACACTTGAATTAAATGCACACAGACCTTCTTCATGTGTACATGCAGCAGATACACCTCACAGCTTGACTACAGCACATGGTGGCTCATCACTGCGTATTCCCTCTGGCCTTAAAGCTTGTGCGTTTTCTTTGTGATGTTCTTGGATATTTTTTTTTTACATACCACTCTGCACACGTATGCATTTCTTTGTTTTATGTATGTGTGCGATAGAGATTTTATGTTTTTGTGTTTTTCATGTGTTGTGTTTGGCTGCAGATGGTGCGAGGCTCTGATTTTTCAGCATGCATTAGTATGAAATATGTGAAACATAATTTTCACCTCTGTTTTGGTTTGCTGTACTGTCTGCTCTCCCTTGCGTGGTTCTGCTTATGCCTTTGCTGAACAACACACAGACCCACTGTGGTTTTATTTTAAGCAGCCTTTTGCTTTCCCCAAATATAAGGATGTTGTGCATATCACTAACGTTGCCAAGACAAAACCCCTGCCAGGATAAAATACATCAGAGCACCTTGCCAGCCCTATTGTAGATTTCCTACACGATGCTCGTTGTGTAATGAAACACATTAATTGCTATGACAGTGAGGTTATGGTTTTAATAAAATCTAAAATTTTCGGAGGCCAAGTGTTGTTAAACAACGTGCAGTGAGGCACATACAGTATGTTCACATACAATATACAACAATAGACTTACAAAGACATGGACGACCTGCCAACCAGCAACCTGCCAACTGCCTTTATCAGTTGATTAGGATATTTTCCTACTTTCCTCAGTACAGTTTCAACAGTGACATAAAACCAACATAACACATCAAGTATAAAATTAAACACAGTTTTTTGTGGATCGTGACGATTTTCTTGGGCAAAGACTCGATAACAACTTGATTCTTGACACTGCTGAGTCTGTACATCTGTGCTGGCTCAACGTGAGGATAACTTTTCATCACGCACTCGTTGGCAAACAGACTTAATTAAAACAAACTTGTGCAGGAGCTCGTTAATTATTTCATTTTGAAGATCCAACACAGTATCTACCAACGACCGCTGTTACACTGATACTTGACATGCACTTGTGGCTGCACTGCATGGTCGTCCAGTCCAACCATTGATCCCGTATTGGTGGAGGAATTGGGTTCGAAATATTGGCTTGAGCATTCCTCTGTGTTAACACACTCGCCTTGACGACAACTGCTGTGATAATAACCGATAATTCATGGTCACCCCTGCACGACACAACAAGCTGATTCAGTAACGTCTGTTACTACAGCAACTGTGATGCCAACATTCTGCCGACGACTCACAGACATAATGGAGCGTTGGTACATTGGGTTTTCCGACTGTAGCAAGAGGGACCCTGCTTCTTGGAGTTATGGCCACGATATGATCCAAATAATCATCCCCCTCCAAAATGCAGACTCGTTCAATACACTGAGCAAACAGAAAATACTGAATGGAGAAACTACTAACTACGCTAGTCAACCAAAAGATGACTAATTAGACAGAGAAATTCAAGTCTTCATAAAAAAAAAATCCATAAGAAACGATGAAAAGGAGGGAAAGCGCCACTGTTTACAGGAGAGGTTGAGAAATGACAGAGGGAGAGAATGATGCGTGTCCTATGGGCTTAGAAAGGCAGAGAAGAGAGATGCTGTCAGCCGCTGAAGGAGAGAGCAATTAGATTTATCTGCTCATTAACAGAAGGGATAATTGACTACAAGAGTGCGCGGAGATACACGAGCAGCGGCGGAGGGAGAGGGAGAAAATGAGCCGGCGAGAGCGATGAGAGCAGGTGGAAGGAGAGAGGACAGGAGGAGGCAGGCGAGGAGGGATTGGCGAGAGACGGCAACAAGGCAGGGGAAGTAAACAAGGGAAAAGTGAAAAATAGAACAAATGGGGAGAAAGGAAAGAAAAGGATGAAGGGGGGGGGGGATCGACCCTCTGAGGACGCCAAGAAGAGGAAAAAAAAAGAATTAGAGAGGGTAAGGGAAGAGTGGGTGGGGGAGTAAATGAGGATAAATGTACAGTGAGGTGTTTGTGCACTGCGGGTGGTGCTTACACTTATTGTTGTCACACCACCTCGTATACGTTTTATTAGTGTGTGGTGTTATAAAATAAGTCCTAATGACAAAAGAGACTTGTCTTATGGGACAGGTGAGATGTACCTACCATCTGTAAACGCGCCCGAGACGACTGAGGACAAACCACACAAATCACAAATGTGTGCTTGAGGTATACGGAAAAGGGAAAAGACACCTGACCCGACACCTGGTCGGCAAATACAGCGGAAACTCAGATCACAAACGTCCCTGATCGCCAACAAATCGAAATCGATTACGAACAAGAATTTCGTTTTAACAAATTTGGATAACGAACAAAGTTTGTGTGAACAAACGCTGGTACGTAGTCACAGCTGATGCTTCCCCGTGTGAGATGCGCGTCAGCTGTGCTCTCGCTCGCTTTGTGTCAACATTGTTCAGCGCACTTCGTCGCGTAATTGTGTTTAATCCCTCATTATGGCTTCCGAGAAAGTTAAAGGAAAAGACGTCAGGAACAAATTGTGTTCGTGAGCCGAGGTATACGTGCATATAACAATATTACACTATACATTTGTTGCGGGGAATTAATGACAGCCAAACTCAATCGATGAAACTCCTGCATCGATCACGTTTGCTTGTGTTGGTTTTAAAACAAAAGGAAAGTGTTGATGTATTTATGTAGCTCAGAAGCTGAAGAACCTGGGAATTGAGTCCTGCATCTCAAGCGTTACTCCGATAAAGTTAAAAAACACTTGGTGCGAGATAAATTGTTATTTGGGGCAAAATGTGTCATCAAAGTCAAAATGTCCCATCTTGTGTTTTAAATCAGCGTCAAGTTTTTATTAGCCACACCAGTGACAAGTTTCCAAGGAATGCGTTATCAGTTCCACCACTTCGCTGTATATAAAGAGACAGGTCTGAGTAATCACTCCATCTATCCATCTGTTTATCTCTGTTTGCCCATGGTGCAACATCCAAATTCAGCAGCAGCGCACAAACTCCCATATCTTCAGGGATTTAAGAGACAAAAGTTTTGAGCGTTTGAACCTGTGAAGCAGCAGCTTGACTCAGAAGTTTCTGAGGGCGCGCGCCACGAGTCAACGCGTGATGTACCATTAACGCAACATCGCGCCTTTGATCCTGCGGAGGCTGATTTAGTCCACACAAAGTGGGAGGTAGAGAGAGGAGGAAAAGTGTAGAGCAAAAAGAAAAAGGAAATAAAGAAAAGGGAAATGGAAAGACAGCACCTTTCGTCAGCTCTTTCTTTTATTATTATTTATTTTTCTGCTGATGAGTCAATGAATCTCCAAGTAAAGCGGCCATTGCACTCGGTTGCATCATGGATACAGCAGAGATGAGAAAGAAATACAACGGGTCTGGGGGGGGGGTTGCAGAAAACTCCCCAACACTCGTCAACTTGCACTGTTTCATTGTCAGCATCCCCCACTCGTTGTTTTCGACAGAATAATGTTCATATGTGCATTTATTCGAAACGAATGAAACCCAGTGTTGTTGCATCAGTCGAGTGTTGTCATCGCAATATTACGTGAACTAGATTTATTCGATTTAAAGGACAATTATGTGCAGTGGTAATCAAATGTTATTTTCACGATAAAAGACTTTCTGGCATTTGATGAACTTCATTTTCATGGTGATATTTTCCGCAGCTACACAATAATGCAACTCAAAAGTCCCCTATATTCGATGGTGGGGGTTTTTTGTTGTTGTTGTTGTTTTGATGTTTTAAAGGTCACACTTAGCATTTTGATTTTTGCTCATTTTATGACATTTTATCAAATCTGTTTAATAAGGCGCCATTCACTCCCACTTTTATTCAAACACTGTGAAAAACCACTCAGGAATCATCAGCCTGGACAAAAAAATAAATCCATCAGTGAAGAGGCCATCAATCATTCTTTGCAGAGCTGCACAAATTATTAGGTTTTGAACTATTTTTAAAGAAATACCATTTGCTGCGAGCATTAATGCAATCCAGTGCAAACATTTGCCAAGCCTTAGTTTTCAACTCTCTCTCTCTCTCTCTCTCTTTCATTTCCCTCACTTCTTCCAGCACCGCTGCAGTTTACCGGGTTTTTACGAGAAGTGTGGTTGTGAAAATGGAAGTGGGGGTTTAGCTTCCGACAGTTGGCCTGTTCTCAGCCTATAAGACTGTGAAACTGCCTGACGACGCAACTCTCCATCCAAGCATAGGCGCCACACCGCAGACGTGCGCGCACAAACACACAAGTGCCCACACTGGTATACCTCCATGCTTGACGGGAACAGGAAATGGCTTTTCTCCGTTTGGAGAACCACAAACAAGAGGTGCTGCCGGCCCATTTGAGATAGCAGCCCTCTTAAAGAGCCCCTCTGTCTATGAATATGGAGATGAGGGTTTAGGGGAGAGGGAGGGGGGGGGGGAAGTGAGCGAGGGAGATATAGAGTGAAAAAAGTGGAAGCAAGAGAGAGATTCTGTGTCTCCGAGGTGCTTTTCCTGCCCTGTGGCCCCTGGATTTATGCACTGGATTTAGAAGACTCTGTGTGTGTGTGTGTGTGTGTGTGTGTGTGTGTGTGTGTGTGTGGTGCGTGTGTGTGTGTGTGTGTGTGTGTGTGTGTGTGTGTGTGTGTGTGTGTGTGTGTGTGTGTGTAGTGCAAGTGAGGGGGTCTATGTAGACATACAGCCAGAGGCGACGGGTCAGAGTGTAATCACTCTCAAACATGCGTATCGTCACGGGGACACAGTCGCGCACACACGGCGCACACACACCTTCATCAGCTCTTCAACCAAACGCTTCCTTGCGAATTCGCCACACGGCCTCAACGCACCCGCGATCGCACACACACTCACGCTCACCAATGCATCTGCTTCGACATCTACTCCACCTGGCTCCGTCTCATCCTTCTGTTCATCTGCCTCCTCATTCGCTGCAGAGCCTGCGCCCGTTGCACCTCAGATAAGCCTGTATGGTTTCCCCCCCGCCTGTGTACATTTATATGCAACGCTTCAGCAAAACAAACAACCGTCCGTGCTGAGCCGATAGCATCTCGGTATCACCGTCCGGCAGCCACAACACACATGAATTATGGATGGGCTAAAGTGGGAGGAGGAGGTCGAGCAGAGATGACAAAGGTGACTGACTACAGCAAAAGGTACCAATTCATTTTCCTCATTATCTGTGTGTTAGCTGTCTGGTAAAGATGGAAACGCTTATAGTGAGAGAGAAGATGACCTACGACCTCTTACTGACTTGAACGCTTCAAAGCTCGTATGACCGCCAACGTCCAAATCTTTGTATTACACCAACATCCTAACCTCTTATGAAACAAGCTAACATATTTTTATTATTAATTCTTAGACAATGTCATTTAAAGTGACAGTACCCCCATGTGAGTCTAGTGTCAACAGGAAGTTACCACAGACTTATCAATGACTCTGTATGTGTGTGTGTGTGTGTGTGTGTGTGTGTGTGTGTGTGTGGTGCAAGTGAGAGGGTCTATGTAGACATACAGCCAGAGGCGACGGGTCAGAGTGTAATCACTCTCAAACATGCGTATCGTCACGGGGACACAGTCGCGCACACACACCTTCGTCAGCTCTTCATCCCAACGCTTCCTTGCGAATTCGCCACACGGCCTCAACGCACCCGCGATCACACACACTCACGCTCACCAATGCATCTGCTTCGACATCTACTCCACCTGGCTCCGTCTCATCCTTCTGTTCATCTGCCTCCTCATTCTCTGCAGAGCCTGCGCCCGTTGCACCTCAGATAAGCCTATATGGTTTCCCCCCCGCCTGTGTACATTTATATGCAACGCTTCAGCAAAACAAACAACCGTCCGCGCTGAGCCGATAGCATCTCGGTATCACCGTCCGGCAGCCACAACACACATGAATTATGGATGGGCTAAAGTGGGAGGAGGAGGTCGAGCAGAGATGACAAAGGTGACTGACTACAGCAAAAAGGTACCAATTCATTTTCCTCATTATCTGTGTGTTAGCTGTCTGGTAAAGATGGAAACGCTTATAGTGAGAGAGAAGATGACCTACGACCTCTTACTGACTTGAACGCTTCAAAGCTCGTATGACCGCCAACGTCCAAATCTTTGTATTACACCAACATCCTAACCTCTTATGAAACAAGCTAACATATTTTTATTATTAATTCTTAGACAATGTCATTTAAAGTGACAGTACCCCCATGTGAGTCTAGTGTCAACAGGAAGTTACCACAGACTTATCAATGGCAAATGTTCCATTGTTCCAAATGTTACAGGAATTAGACAAAAACCACCTCGCGTCACATGGGGTCCTGGCAAACGCACCTGGAACCTTTGGTTTCTCTCCTCAGTCTTGTACAGAGCTAAGAGAAAACTGGCAATTCAGTCCGTCGCACAGTTTGATCCCGGCGAGCATGCCGACTTCCATTTCTAAGAAATACTGGAGCGACCGAAAACATATTTTATTTTTAGCTTTTAATAATTAGCATAGCAGGCAGCGGAGGGCCTCCATTTCTCTCGAGGATTGCGGAGACGTGCAGTTTTGGTGATTTGTGGCGTCTAAAGGTGGTAATGTGAGGGTATTGCACTTCTCATCCATCGCCTGGTGCCTGCAGAGATGTGCTTCAGACCTGCTGTGACCTCATGCAGGACGAGCGTGTATAGAAATTGGATGGATGGATAATTGGCACAACTGTCATCGCTGGCAGCGGCGACGCTGTCGCCGCATTTATCATCATCTCCATTACTCTAATCATAATTCGACAGTCATAATCATAATCGCCATTACTCCCATATCTTCACCGCCGTCATCATCATCATCCACCCAGGAGGACGGCGTCTTGTATTATCACCTTCAACATCGCCATTGCATCCCTAACAGAACGTCGCCACCGCGGCCCTCAGCAGCTTCACCCTCCTCCTCCTCCTCCTCCTCCTCCTCCTCGAGCTCGCCGGTTCCACAGATCTTGTCAGGCCTCCTTTCTTAACAGCAGCAGCCCATAATGAGAGCCATAACCATTATTGTCCAGAGGTCTCCTGTTCCAATCCTTTACTTTACCAAATGACTTTCCCTTGCCCCGGCACTCTCGCCATCTCTATTTCCCATTCCCCCGCTCTAATTACACACTGTTTGTTTGGCCTCCTGGCTGCCCTCGAATGCAGAGGAGAGGCGTCATTAAAAAGATTTACAGATGTAACCCCCCCCACCCCCATACTCCACATTCTCCCTCTTATTGCCCCCCCCCCCATTACTCACCCTAATATGGCCGGTGGGATTAAAATCCCACTTTACTTCCCGACTCCCCTTTTTTCACCTCAGCAACTTTCCCCAGCGTCACCATCCCATAACCCGCAACTTCACAGGTTAAACTGTTTTCATCAGCTGACGTTCTGTCTCCCTCGTTCTTCCCTTTCCTTCTATCCACCCCCCCCCTCTCCCTTGCAGACAAGTAAACATCATTTCCCTGTGGATGGTTATCGCCATTTATTTACGCTTTACATTAAATGCGGACGGAGGAAGTATAGCTTTCGCTTTTAAATCTCTCAACAGCTTTCACTTCATTCTTTTGGTACTTTTTGCCTCATTTGACCTCTCGGAACTGGCTCATGTGGCGTAACGATTCCGAAACCAAAACCAAAACCAAACAGTGCAGCCTGTTGACCTCGCGTTACTCAGGCAACGTTACAACACGTTTATAAATATTATGAGTGAATATCACACATTTATAAACTTGTTTTTTTTTTTTCTGTGATCAAGGTTGGGGCCCCCCCCACTTGCAGACACGTAAACATAATTTCCCTGTGGATGGTTATCGCCATTTATTTACGCTTTACATTAAATGCGGACGGAGGAAGTAAAGCTTTCGCTTTTAAATCTCTCAACAGCTTTCACTTCATTCTTTTGGTACTTTTTGCCTCATTTGACCTCTCGGAACTGGCTCATGTGGCGTAACGATTCCGAAACCAAAACCAAAACCAAACAGTGCAGCCTGTTGACCTCGCGTTACTCAGTCAACGTTACAACACGTTTATAAATATTATGAGTGAATATCACACATTTATAAACTTGTTTTTTTTTTTTCTGTGATCAAGGTTGGGGTCAAAAGATTGATTCGTTGAGGACTGGATAACATCTCAGAGGTTTTGGCCTCACTCACTGCCCGGCACGTTCAAGTGCACCGATCTGGAGAATTTCAACACAAACAAGAACCCACACACACCAGCCCACCTTTTAAGTTATAGTGACAACACACACAGATATTAAGCACAAACGGCAAATTCAATTAATCCTCTACCCCCCCTCCCCTCCCACACACACACACACCTCCTGTTCAGCAATGCTCCCCCTCTTGCACACTTTCCACATCACTAACTTGCTCTTTTTATTCCACGAACACTATCATCTCGGGTTAAAATGGGTTTTTCTGTGTCTCTCTGTGTGTGTGTGTTTGTGTGTGTGTGTATGTGTGTGGGCAGGAAAATAATTTTTATTCAGCTCTCTGGCTCCACGTTATCTCTCTTACCTGATTTTCTCGCAGCCCCGCTCTCTGCTTTTAATTAACACTCTTTATTTCTCCGCTCCCCCTGTTAATCTCTCTATCAGAGGCCTCGAGCACTGGAGGCTGAGCTTTCACTCCCACTGCAGGCTCTTTGTGCTCATTCAAAACCCAAAGCAACAAACACAAGTCTGGGCTCGCACGCCCAGATAATACCTACAAACACACTCATTACATGCACACACGCACAAACACACACACACGCGCACACACACTTGAAATACTTGAATACACTCAAATGAAAAGCAGAGATGCGACGGCAGAAATATCTCATCTGATTCACAGCGATACACATCCATGCGCTTCCTCTCATTGTGTTGCGTCTTCCCAGTGGTGAATAATGGCAGTGCGTTCACAGTTTTGGGTGATAACTGATGCGGTTTAACACCAGTGAAACCGGGTCATCTCTACACAGGCAAGCCGAGATACACACCGATGAGTCTCTACCAGGAACACAAAGTGCTAACTGTATTTGTGTATGTGCACATATATGAGACACATGTGATTTGGATTCATTCCGCCAAAAACCAATTGCCATTTAAAGGTTTGTGTCTGTACGCAAAAGCATTGCAATTAATGCATTAATGTGCATGTTTATTTTCTATGAGGAGCAAAAATGACAAAAAGTCGATAGCGACGTGGGCGGAGACGTCGTAGCAGGTCTGAAAATGGCCTTTGACCTTACTGTCTTCCATTAGACACATACCTGGGAAGGGATTTATAATTATCTCAGCAGATTGGGACACAGAGGCGACACGCTTTTGTTATTATCTGCAGGACTGACTCTTTTAATGCTCTGCTTTCCTGGTTTCGGTTTAAAAACGACATATCTCGGTTACTATTGCTTCAAATCTCGGCTGCACACGTGTTGACTAAGGCCAGAAAGAAAGCAAACACTGTACCAAATCTGAAGTCGCTGCACCGGCTCCCGACCTCAGACTCAGACTCCCCACAGGCTTCAGAAGCGATAACAAGAATCAGATCTGTTGTTCAGAAGTACTTTAACACTATGCACCCGCTGCAGCCCTGAACTCATCTGGTGGTGGCTTTTTAATTATACCAGAACAAAAACATACCTGTTATTGCAATGGTCAAAGTCACTGCAGACCTGAGGGCAGCAGAAACGACTGGTATTTAAAAAAAACAAAAAAAAACAAATCAAAAGCTCTGGTCTTTTTTTGTCTATTCATTTATACATTTTATTTTTCAGTATATCCTTTTATTGTACTTTTTTTTCCACCTCTAGAATATTATTTTATACCCTAGATTTTATGTCTGCCTTTCCTTTAGTATTTAATCTACATGTGCCTGAAAATGCTATTTTTATGAGATCTATAATGTTTTTTTTTCCTCAGTTCCTCAGTTACTAAATGTATCGAGTCTATTATTTATAAGATAGTTGTTTATTGCTTTGTTCATTGCTCGACAAAAGGGGGGGGTGTTATATGAAGCACTTTGTGTTGCATTGTGTTATCATGAAAAACACTGTGCTAATATAGTCAGTCTGACGGATTGATTCAATTATTCTAGAGACACACACACACACACACACACACACACACACACACACACACACACATTATATTAACAGACTAGATAAGGTAAACATGCAGCGTGTTCGCCCCCACATTACTCTGTCATGAGGGAATAAAATGCCTGACATTATATAGTATATAATCAGCTGCGAATGTGCCATGTATACGTCTGGCAGCGTATCAGTGTGTGGAATGGACGTGTGCAGCAGAAACAGACCACGGCGCCATCAGAGGATGACGACTACGCTGCATTAAGGAGAGAACAAGTGTAGGTCATGTCCAACAGACGCAGAGTCTGACACACGACATCCATTAACTCTTATTTGATAATCGAGCAAACTGGCATTACTGGCGTTTGCCCTTGCGCGAATTCCCCACTGATCCTCCTGCGATGACTTTTAATAGAAAAACGCATAGGCGTGGGTTATAGATCTCGCCGAGTGTTTGTATATGCTTATGCACGTGTTGTGTGCACTCAGAGACCTTTAGCTCGTATTCATTTGGTCCCTGGAGCTTTTCAACGCTGCACGTCTAAATATCTGAAGGTCGGGCGGCGCGATAAAACAATCAAAAGGTGGGCTGTCACCCCCCGCCCCCACACACACACACACACCTTTTAAGAGGAGAGACGTTCTTTAAACTCCAAAGGAATAACGGTTTGAAATTTATTGTTGGGATCATTAATGTCATTAAAGGAAAATTTGACATGTGTGGACTCTGAGTCCGTGCTATGTGTGTAGTATTACATAACATTTAACGCCATTAGTATTATTGTGGATTACAGTGAACCCTCGTTTATCGCGGGGGTTACGTTCCAAAAAGAACCCGTGATAGGCGAAATCCGCGAAGTAGTCAGCTTTATAGCGCTATAGAACGAAACCAAAGATCAAGACCTGTTTTCAGGCCCAAGCATTTGTTTAAGAAATAAAAGTAGAAGCGTTTTCTAACAAATAACTATGATAGTTTTTAGAAATACTGTAAAATAATCATTTTAATAATCAACCTACGCGGTTGGACACATTGTGACTGACGCGTATTTCACAGTTCCTCTGACTGTGCCTCTTCGTGCTGACTCAGCTCCGCTGTAGCGTCTTTTTCTACTGAAGGTCGTGGTGCTGGTGTCTTTGTC